>JAUZNJ010034047.1:0-12895 GCA_034780135.1 Jordanella pulchra | reverse complement strand
GACGGGCTAACGTTAGCTATAGCTGCTGCAGACGGGCTAACGTTAGCTATAGCTGCTGCAGACGGGCTAACGTTAGCCATGGCTGCTTCAGACAGGCTAATGTTAGCCCAGCTGTAGCAGCCATGGCTAACGTTAGCCATGGCTGCTGCAGACGGGCTAACGTTAGCTATCTATGGCTGCAGGTAGCCTCGGAGCTCCACTGTTCACCACGGTTCTCTCAACATCGGAACTTTTTAAAATATATGCTCTAAATCAGTAAATGGTCCACATAGTGAAGTGTAGATGTATAATATTCGCGTTCAAATGATATTAAAACTTACTTTTGTGGAACAACAGCAACAGAAAAATGAACTTTTAGCTTTATACTCTTGAGCTCTGTGAGCGCAGCTCCAGAAGCTGCTGCTGTCTCAGTGCATGCCGGGAAAACTGACAGCCTTAGAATGCAACAAGTCTGCTCTGATGCATGCTGGGTAAAGAGGGAGGGGTGAGAACAATATCGGGGGATTTTGGAACAGTGCTCGTGATGATGTTTCATGAGTACACGAGAAAGAACAAGCCCGCATATTGAGAAACATCCATGGTTTTATTTTTGCAAAGTCACCATTTCACTCCAATTAGCATAGAGACAGAAAAAGAAAGATGATAAAGGTTTAGTTTAGAAATTATTTAAAAACAAACTCCCCCACCCCTCCTTTACTCTTAAAATAATCCTAGTGAAAACCCTTAATCCACGATGAAAGAAGCCAAATGACCTCCTGATCAGGGTCCGGTTGGGCAGGACAGTAGATTACATCATATTAGGAGAGATTCTGATATGTTTTAGAGTCATGTTGGGAAATTAATGGAAACTGAAGACATGGTGAGTAAACAGACACTGGTTTGGTTGTTTGATGCAGACATCTTATTTTTTTCAGGGGTTTTTTTTCAGTTTTTTCTTTTTGTGACGTTTCTGATTGTCTTGAGAGTCAGATTTTCTTTATCCCCTCTGTCTGTCTTAGAAGGGCCTGTTAACAGCCTGTTGTGCTTATAATTCATCTCAGACCACGTGGCGGTGAGGATGGCTGCAATTTGTATGCAAATCCAAACTGGATGTATTTTTTTTTATCTTGTAATGTCAGGGAAGAGAAAAAAAGTGCTCCAAATATTCAGCAGTTATCTAACTGGCGGTAAAAGAAGAGCACAGAGCAAGTGTTAATTGGTTCCTGTTTAGGACATTTTTTTCTTGGTTTTCCAAGTTTGATTTCTGTTGCATTCTTCCATCAGAGAATATTCCCATGGGTGCTTAAAATTTCTAAAAGATGTCTTGAATCCTTTAACTCGGTATGAAACGTGACAAATCAGCCTTTTACATCTTTAGCTGAGTTCATCCCTATTAACCTAATTTGAGATAAGTGTACCGGCTGCTGGTTCGGAGTCTTTCTCCAATCATGTGCTCCTAATTCCCAGCAGGGAAGGATGGTGACGACGCAACCAGGACAAGAATTTAGACGGGGGGAGGGGGGCATTGAAAAAATTCAACCTTTTGATGCGACATGAGGTGTGATTTAAAAAGTTTCTTTGCCAATAATTTTGTTCTGTTTATTTATATCTATCAAACAAGTTTTTATTACTTTAAAAACTTGTCAAACTTCTTACTACTGATTTTAAGCATCGATCTTGATAACATTTCAGTCATTACAAACATAAAAAAATCATAAATCACCAGCTGAGGCAGTGATATTCAGAACAGCTGTGTGGTTTAAAGAAACAACACCAGTGGGGCAGGACAACAGGTTACATCTACGTCGGCACTGCGCTTATGCGCTTTGGGATTCTTTCTAAAACCCATAATGTGAACAAACTCAGTTGTACAGTAGCCATTAAAATCCAAAGTGTCCAGCCAAATAAAACTGGGTTAGAGAAGCAAATATTAAACCATCTTTTTATAAAACACAACTTATAACTTTTGTTAAATATCTGCTATAGGAAATGTGTTGCCGTTTTAAATATCCTACAGTTTTGAAAGTTTTTTTATAAAGAGGAAGCATGGAGTAGAAAATGATGTAATAAAGCAAAAATACAAGACATACCTTCCAAACTAATTACAAGATAAATAGATCAGAAAATCTGTTTCTGGTTCTTTTAATGTCATTCTGTTGTGAAAATTCAGTAAAAACTTTCTTTAACCTGTTATATGGCCACACCAAAGTCATCGAAAATGAGTTTAAAATGGCTAACGAATGGGTGTGGTTTCATTTACGGACCCAGGATTCGAGCCAGACAACAGAGCGGTTTTTTAACGGTTTATTGAAAAGAGAGTTTATGGGACTGGAACGGCAACGGGAGTAAGCCACGGGGACCGATTGGTCTGGAGGGAGATGAGGAGGTGAGTGTCCAGCACAGATGGCCAGAATGTGTATCAGATATAAACGGTGACTGATCTCAGGGTGGTAGCATAGAAAGTTCAGAGCCAAAAGGAAGAACCGGGTAATCAGCAGGTTGCAGAGGGTCCAAAACGTGCTCCAATGACAGAGCTGGGGGGATAGCAGAGGTCTGAACCGGGGAGGCAGATGGCTGAGACAAGTCCAGTCCAAAATTCAGAATCCAAACTTTTGTCCGGGTGAGGCTCATAACCAGGGGGTCAGATGACTGGAAAACTTCAAACTGAATCCAAGCTCGTGGTCAGGGACAGAAAAAGGGTCAGAGACAAACGAGAACAAAACAGATCCAACAGGGGCTCAGACTAAATCAAAGACTCGGACAATCCAGGTCAAAAAACAGGCAGGCAGGCAGAACAGAATAACGCTGGAAAGTAACACCGTGAGGAAGACAACAATCTGGCACCAGCGTCTGGTTTGAGCTAGGCTTTTAAAGGCAGAATCACAGATGGAGATAATGAGCTTTAATGAGGAGTAGAGGAGCAGATCAGATGGAGATGATTAAGTAATCAGATCACAGCTGGGGACAGTTAACAGGTTAAAGTGAATAAATAAATAAAGCATAAGGTTTGTATATAAGAGCCTTACACCCATAGAGCCGCTCCTGGCAAAGCAAACAGTTTTTTTTAATTTGCTGCTATAATGCTTGAAAAGATATGTTAAAATAATAATAAAATAAAAAATATTAATAATTTTCTAAGTTAGTTTGTTCTTCATCACTCTGAGCCACTATTAAGAGCCACTGTAGAAAGTCTAAAGGACCACTTGCTGCCCCCCGAGCCACAGGTTGGAGACCAGCTAAATCCTTTAAATTAAAATCCTATGCATCTCTTTCTTTCTCTCCTTATTGAAAATAATTTGTCAGTCTTGACCTACACCCACCCATCTACATCAAAGGGACAGCGGTGGAGCGTGTGGACAGCTTTAAGTTGGGAGTCCACATCTCAGAGGACCTGACCTGGACGACCAGCTGCTCCAAACTCATCAAGAAGGCGCACCAGCACCTCTTCTTCATGAGGACCCTGAGGAAGAACCACCTGTCCTCGGAGATCCTCACAAACTTCTACCGCTGCACCATTCAGAGCATCCTCACCAACTGTCTCCGACCGGAAGGCGCTGCGGAGGGTGGTGAAAAGGGCCAGGAAAATCACGCACTCACACACTCTTCTCCCTCCTGCCCCCTGGGAGGTGTTACAGAAGCCTACGGACCAGAACCACCAGGCACCGGAACAGCTTCTTTCCCACAGCTGTCACCCTCCTGAACGCGTCCTGAGACAAACTATAATGACTGTCTCCCACCACCCCCCATACAACAATAACATATGGGCTGTCCTCACACACACACACACACTCACACACCGCAAACTGTTCCCCCCTCACACATACATAATCTGTAGGTAATCTATAACCGTTATTTACCATTATCTATCTTGTATTATAAACTTTCTAATACATATACAATCCATTCCTAACAGTCCTGTATATTCTGTATAATCTGCATAATCTGTATAATATGTGCATATAGCTCCCATATTTATATTTATACAGAAGATTTTATTTTTTAACCATCCTTGTACACCTGTAAATAAACATATATATCCTGTAAAGCACTTCTGGATAGACGTAAACTACATTTTGTTGCTTTGTACTTGCGACAGTGCAATAACAATAAAGTTGAATTCTATTCTATGTTTGTAAATCCAGCCGCTGATTGATCGATTGATTGGTCTCTACTAATGGTCGCCCTTTACTGACTAAATTGCTTTGTGAGCAGAAGCAGAAACCTACTTTAGATTACATTAAACTCTAAATTGCTGGAGGAGTGATGGCCTATCAGGGTTTACCATCCTCTCATCCAGTACACCAAAACATCGACTGTTTTTTTTCTTGTGTCGTCAGAATTGCATCTGTTTGAAAGGGAAGCCCCGTTTTATTAACTAACTATAACTTATTTAGTTCGCCTTGCAGTTGTTTTCAGACATGAGTTGGTGAGCATCAGAGTTCAACTGGAACCAAACCGAGACTGTCTCTACAGGCTACGCTAGTTTGGTGCACATTTGAGTCCGACTTTGGTTGCATACTGACCCAAACGGGACCAAATACACGTTGATCTAAATTTACATCAACCTAAAGCTGCAGGTGGTAAATACACCCTGAACTGAATTGTTGTCTGTTTGTCAACTTTTAATTAGGTCAAATTTCTGGTTATCTGCATGAATTTGTTATTTTGCTACAATGTTATTTATTTATATTTCATTTAATACTTCAATTACCAGAATTAGCACATAACCATTTCTGATTACTTAATGTTAAACATGAGCAGCCATTTGAACAAGTACTCTTTTATTTTTGCCTTTGTAAATTCTTCAATGACTACTTTCTGCTTTTAGTTGAGTAAAAACATACTAAAGTAATACTACTATTTGTTACTCTACCCACTTCTTTATATACTAAAACTAAAAGCTGAGAGGTCATACTTACTCCATACAACTCTGCGTAAAAAGCAGTGCTAAAAAGAACAATCCTTTAATTGCAAATGTGCCTCCTATCTTGACAGGTTTCTAATGACCAGTTCACACTGCTGTAATCACTGAATTAAAGCCGACTAGTCAGCTGCTGGCTTGTTAGTTCTGTTTGTTTTGGCTCAGTAATTACCTGATAAATCAACGTCAGGACTGAAATGAGGACGGACACTTGCCCACCTTGCCTGGCTGCATGTAAATCATGTGCTGATTGGAGTCTATTGGAAGTAAACATTTTTATTTACAGTAACCAACCTTCTCCTCATGACTCCATAGCTCGGTGCTGTGTTCTGTAGAAGCTTTAATCGATTTGTAATAATGATGCCGTTTGTGCCTCCGGTCAGCAGATAGGAGGAAACACTGCAGCAAAGTGTCCCTTCACACTGATAGTGATCAGCTGGTGTGTGGATGTTTGCTTTTGTCTGGCAGTGATTACGGATATGAGCGGAGGAGCGACGGGAACTGCCGGCCGGCCTTCTGGTTTAATCCTTCCTCCGTGTCTAGAAGCTGCAGCCAAGGTCAAAACTACTTCAACAGCACCGGGTGAGGACTGACTCATAACAAATATGTGTTTACATTGCTCTGCACATACTGTGCACACAAATGGAGTCTTTTTCTGGGGTGTTTAAAGTGAGTTTTATAGCAGATAATCATGACAGATTTATGACACTACGTATTTGGATGTAAAAGCTCACAATCTGTTTCCAACATGTGAGTTTATTCGGGGACTTGAATTCCAGCAGTTGCTTTTGTAGAGAGTTAGCATAAATATGAAGGACAAATCAAACCGTTCTTTTATTTCTTTCTGTTTCAGCTGCTGATGGCAGATCTTTAGTTTACCTTGTTTTTAGATCTCCTTGTTTACCTCATCTTGTCAATCAACTCTATTTGTTATCTTTGAAATCCCACCCACCCAATGTACTCATCAGCTGCCAATCAGGGTTTCCTCTGAAAGGAAATTAGAAGGGCAGACTTTCTACCTTCCGACAGCTGTAAACATTGCAAACTACACATAAACATCCTTATAATTGAGAAACTAGTACAACAAGGATGCATTTTAATTTGCCATTCATTGGAGGTTTAATTACAGAAATCATGTAAAAGCTCTTCATTTGTACCTTTTTCTGTTACAAAAGGGAACGCTGTTTTTCTTTTCTTTTTTTTTTGTTTTTTGATTAATACTGCAGCGGTGCACTGGGAATGCATGACGATCCAATAATAACCCTTCATGAGTATTTTTGGAAAACAGCCAATGGAGAAAAGTTGCAAAAACAAACAAGCAGCAAAGGAATGAATCATGTCCTGCTAAAAATGAATTCTGTTTCCTGATGTGAAATTCAGTTTTGTTTGATCCACATTACAATGAACGATGCGCAAAAATAGTCAAAACAGTGTCGCAAAGCTTGAGAATGAAAGAAACCCACCAGTTTAAGTTGACAAAGATTTATAATTTAGATTAGATGCCACATCAATGAAACATTAATTGTTTTTTTGCTGGCCTTGGATTAAAATCTTCCTAAAAGGTCTTCAATTGTCTTCAATTAGATTTATTAAATCAGGTTTATTCAGGTATTCTGGGCAGATCAAGAAGGATTTTCAGCATGAATCCTTAAACATATTTAATATTCTGTATATATTTCCAAGGTTCTTTATTGCTACCTTTATTATCCAGATCATACAGTATGTCATAATGGAGTTCATTTGCAATAAATAATCCCTGTGCATATTGTTGGGCGGTTTATTATATTTCTCTCTTTGTGCCCCCTTATCAGTAAGGGGGCCGTTCCTGCCTTTCATTCACCCTGTTTAGAAGCTGAGCCAGCTTTAAGCATCTCTGCAGTGTTCTCCCCCACCTGACTGCTGTGCTCACTGGAATTCATGAAGCTGGTTGTTCCTTCATGTTCCATGTTCTCTAACAAACCTATAACCCTTTTTATAGAACAGCTGGATTTATACCCAGGTTAAGTTAACCAAAGCTGGACTCTGTTTATTGATTAGGTGACTAATATGGAAGGCAGCCCAGATTGTTTTCAGTGGTACCAGACTAAGGGGAGATCAATACAAATGGATGCCACTCTTTTCAGAGTCCTTCACACAGAGATGATTGGATTTTTTATATTCACTACTAAAAAGTTCTTTGTTTAAAATCCCAAGAAAATGTTTTAAAGGTTCATAATCACGTTATATGCCTTTACAACAGCGACCATAAACCGTTTGAACGATAAAACAAGGTGAAATTTACCAACATTTATCCATCCTAAAATGTTTAGCCCTTTTTGAGCCTAAATGGAGTTTCAGCACCAGGTGCAATGAGCGTCTGTCTTTCTGTCTGTCTGTCTGTCTGTCTGTCTGTCTGTCTGTCGTATCAGTTCTGATACAGTTGTTTTCTCACATCTGTCAACTAGCTGCTACTTCTGAATGGTGTCGTACCTACTTTGTTATTTTAAATATACATAAAAGGGCTTTATTCACTAAACAAATTGATCGAAAACAAGTAAAAAACACAAAACTAACAAAATTCCAGCAGGACATTATAGTCTTTTAGAGGATTGTGAGTGAGTATTCCTTTAGACATGTCAAATAATGTGACTATGCACCTTAAATTCTAAGAATGGCTCAATCAGAAAACAAATATTTACCAGGCCCTAAATCTGTATCTACATGTCTATACTGTGATCATTCACCCATCATTATAATGCATCTTTCCTTTGTTGCTCCTGAGCAGTGTCCTGCTTACAACTCTTGCAGACTCCTCAGGGGACAGACACCTTACAACACTTAATCACAGAAACAGTGTTTCATTCTCAGTTGTGCTGATTAAACCTCCCATGGAGTCGCAGCCGTCAGAGGCTTGTCTTGTCAGTTGTCATCCAGCATCCGAAGGCTGTTAACACAATACAGCCACACTGTGCTGAGTTCAACCTTTTCTGTACACCCAAGCTCATTCAGCAGGAAATGAATCTGAAAAAACCTACAGCAAACTTTTATTATGAAGATCAAGGCTGAAAATCCTTGTTTGGATGGAATGACGTCTTTCTCCATGTTTGTTGCCTAAGGTATCGTAAAGTGGTGTTGAACAACTGCACTAAGGGAGTTAAAGAGATGTACACGGCCAGAAAGCAGCAGTGCCCCAACAGATCCCCTAAAGGACTTACCCTGACCGCCAAGGATGGCAAACTCACCGCCAACATGGGAAGCAACGTCACCTTCATCGTGCACCTGGATGAGGTGAGAACACTGACAGCATGCAGCCCTCATTGCACGAGTTATATATAATCTTAACTCTATTCGGAGTGATGTATTGAAGGGAAGGGAACATATCCTGATGCGTCTCCAGATGAGTTTAAATATGAAGGCTGTATTTATTCAAACTTTTTATACGATTTTCTATTTTTCACAAGCTATTCAATTGCATTTTAGAAATGTATTGTTCAACCTTTCAGGAAGTATTATTCTCATCTATAATTTGTAAATGTTAAACTTTCTTTGTAGTTCATAGCCACTAAAGAATCAGAAGTATAATTTGCTTAATTTTCATCAAATCCACATCCTCAAATATGTGAAATGTCAAAATGAATGACGATTACCTTACCAGTTAGTGACGATAAGATCTGTTTTATTGATCTCAATGTTTCGTGAAATAATGACTTCTTGGAGTCTTCTTAATAAACCACAGGTCATCTTTTCTTATTGTTCACTTTATCTTCTTAAGGAGACATACGCTGTACGAGTTTTTGCCCTTTTCGGCCCGATTATCCAGTCGTGGAAGAACTTTTTTGGATCAGGGCGAGTTTCAGCCTCATTGTGCGTGCTGTACCATGTAGTTTACAGTACATGGGGTAACAAGGGGCGATCAGCCTCTCCCAATCAGGAATAGTAGGGTCAGAAGAAAATCAGACATGTTTGAAATTCAGTCTGCCCTTGTGAGGTGTTTGTGTTCGAATCCTGCTGTTGAAGCAGAACTACGAGCATCTACCATAGATATTAATACGTATTCATGTTTATGGAGTTTACCACATGATTTACCTGAATTTTGCGCACTACAGACAAGCAAAATTCTTCTTCTCTCATAAAAACATAACATCGACTAGTCCAACCAGCGCCGTCTCTCGGCAATGAGTCCAAAGCGCGTTTTTTGGATGTACATTGTGAGCAATTAGATCACATCAGAGCACTGGGTCGTACAGTGTAAGAACATACATTGTGAGCTGCGAACTTGTGAACCCTGCGTTTCTGCCGTACCATTTGAGCTGTAGCTGAGTACAAAGAGAATATCGTACAGTGTATGTCCACCATTACTACTAATGTTTATATTCATGCCAGTAGTCTATGTAATGGGTTAGTTTCATCAGGATTTATAGACAAATATAGCTGAGTATCATCTGTATAGCAGTGAAAATTAAGTCCATGCTGCCCAATGATTCCACCAATTGAGAGTATTTGCTTAGTTGAAAAAACTGGTCCTAGCACTGATCCCTGTGGTACTCCACAGGTAAACCTTGAGTATGAGGAAGATTTATCATTGACATGAAGAAACTGAAATCTGTCAGATCAATAAGATTTACCAGCTTAGTGCCGTTCCATTAATTCCTATAAAATGTTGGCTTTGTTCAATCCAGGTGCAAAGAAGGACAATCTTTTAGGAAATCTTAGTTGTGCAACATGTCTTTGCTAGCAGGAACAGGGCCACTTTGCAAGAAGCTGGTACATCTCGAAATAGCACAGATGGCAATAGTGATGGGCAACACAATGATGGAGTTATGTGTCTTCAAGCAGTTACTGCAGAACACCAAGCTTTAAATGGGAGAGATTTAAACACTGGATGGAGTTTCTAGATGGGCTGAGTGTCATTGTACTGCTTCCCGTGTTAATAAATTTAAATGAAATTACAATATCAATGTTTAAAATTTCACAAATGCTAACGACTGTTTGTATGTTTCCCTAAAACGGCTGTTATTAAAGTGGAACAAATTTAAATCTCCTTGACTGTAACACATTTCAACCTATAGATACTCACAGAGAAAAGTAGGAATTAGAAAAGTTTTTATGAAAAGAAGAATATAAATTCTTTGGCAATCAGACCCTGGCAAAAGACTTTGATAGATGCTAGATGCTTGGATGAGTAACTCATGAAAAGGATTAGAGTAGTGTTCCTCCTGAGGAGCACTGATCGTGGAATAGGCCAGAGGATGAGTAGGTCTGAGAATAGCCTGAGAGTGAGGGGGGAGATGGGGCGGAGGTGGGTGAAAGTTTGCTGGTATACAAGAGGGAAGCTTTCAATGGGAGTGAAGTGAAGAGAATGTGATCTATAAAATTCATTTCAAAAAGTATGTAATTCATAAAATAAATAAGAAAAAGAAAAATTAAAGGAAAAAGAAAGAAATCCGGCATAAAAATAGATGAGTTCCTTGACCCCGCTCTCAAATCATCTGTCTTCCTTGGCTAAAATATGGACATTGTTGTCCTCAAATGAGTCTCCTTTATCCCTAAGGTGTAGGTGTACAGCTGAGTCCTGTCCTGTGGAGTTAGCCCTCCTGTTTTGAGCCATGAACCTGTGCAGTGGTTGCTTGGTCTCTTCAATGTGCAGGTCTTTGCACTCTTCACTGCACTGAACAGCGTAAATTCAGTGAACGGCTTCTCCTGGGTACAGCCGGTAGTATTGTTGTCTGTCGATGGCTTTGTCCTTTTCTGACTGCTGAAGGCAGCTGATGACCTTCCTCTTGTAGCTGCTGGTGGATCTCAGTGATTCATAGGTGGCTGTGACACTGAGGAGGGCTTCAACTTTGCCGTGGTGGTCAGTTGTGTTGAGTATGACTGTGCATCTTCCTTTGTCTGCTGATAGTATGATGAAAATAACCTATCCCTTCAAAAAGGTGTTCTCCTTCTCATCAGTGGACAGAACATTCAGCGGTTCTGGACTTGGGACTCCATAATGAAGGCTAATTGTTTTTCTGATTGTTGAATCATGAACTTTGACCTTTACTGAGGTAAGTGAGGCCTACAGAGCTTTGGATCTTGTTTGGGGTTTTATTGTGACCGGGATGAATTTGATTGATCACAGTTACAGAGGACCAGATTTCTTTAGATGCCTTTTTTGTCTTTGCCTAAGTTTATCTAATATTTACATCTGTTTGATTACTTGAAGATACTAATCATGACAAAACATGAACATATATAGGAAGTACTTCTTTATAGTAACAGTAAATGGGTGCACAGTGGTCTAAACTCCCACAGTTATTCAGAAAGAACCATTGCTATCATGTTTAATTTTATACAAACTACTTGGAGCGAATGCTGAGACCGAGGGCACAGAGTCATACAAACATGGTTCGTTTGCAGAACCCTGAGGCAGCAAAGCTGGAGCTTGACTGATGTCTGGTGATTTCTTGGAAAGTTACTGCTCTCCATCACAAACAGAGTTAGTTTCCTGCTTTTCGCCCACACCATGCAGCAGATCAAAGCCACAAGCAGAAATAAAATCCACCACCAGAGACCCTGTTGGTGAGTGAGAGATGCTGCGCTCAGAGTCGGGTCGGCCTGGATGCCTGGTCACTGGGAAACCACTTCCACGCTTCTCACCCACAGTGCACTCTGCTGGGTTTAGCTGCACGGTTTGGATGTGTTTTCCTGCCACTGAGACCTCCTGGGAGGCCTGTTTGTTGTGTTTTTTTTTTGTATCCCTCTATGATGAGATACAGAAGCAATGCTGGTTGTCTGACTAACAGTGAGTAAAGGGAGGTGGCTCTGCAGGATGATGGGAAGGTGGGCAGAGGTTTGAGGTTTCAGACTTATTTGAGGAAATTCTCAAGACGAATTCAAAGTTTAATTTATATTCATGAACCTTGAGATGGCTTTATTTCTTGGGGAAAGAAAATTACACTAAATATTTGATGAGCTGAAGGCTCATTGGTTCATTTGAAAACAGAATTATTTAAAAAATCTGAAACATATTTGGCGGTTCTAAAAAACATGGGGTTCTTTAGATTTTTTATCTTGTTTTGTTCAGAAACTTTTATGCAACACAATATTTGCATGCAGATGGGTTCGGTTTTATGATTGCAGTTGGCAGAGACACAACCGGCTTGTGGCTGTTTCTCAGTCGACCAAAGCTTAAACTGTTCCTCCTTCCTTCTGCAAGGAAGACAGCAAGACGGAGAGAATATTTCTTATTTCCTTTCTGCATTTGAAATGTTTATGGCTCATCCTAGTGTAGCAAAAATGTCATAAGATTGGAGGAAATCAAGGTTGATTAGGATTTTGAAAAGCACTTTTTTGTAAGCAAGTTATTATATGTTTCTAGGAAACAACCAAAGCTAGTTATTTTATGTCGGTTATGGATGAATAGAAGAGTCAGATTTTAGATGAATAAAACAATTTAAATTCTTAACTGATAAAGAAATAAAAGACGTACTAAGCTCAGCCCCAATGCCTTATTTGGTTCCTCCACTGCTGCTCTGTCTCATGTCGCTGTTCTTCTCCTCCTCGTATAGTTAAAAACAATCAAGTATTAAAGCATAAAGATGATTCGGAAAATGTAATACAGAAGTTTTCTTTAGATAGACGTCCACTGATACGTTAAGTATGTCGGTGCTTCTGGAAAGCAATCTATATGTGGCGATTATTGAAACGATGTGTTTCAGATTTATTATGAGACATAAACATTGATATAGGCTGCTCGTACCTCAAACTTTCTTTTTTTTTTACAAAGAACAATCTAATGTCTATAATAAGACAGTCTGCACCACCCCCACCCCACAAATACTAGTTTTTATTTCTATCCATATTAAGACTTTACAATAACTTTCATTCATTTTAGTTACTGTAGTTATGTCTAACCCTCACATTTACCTTAACCATTATCAATGTATTCCTAACTCTAACCTTAACCTAAAGTTAATTCACGCTATACCTCTAAACTGACTCTCTAAGGCAGGGGTGTCAAACTGGTTCCAGAAA
>JAUZNJ010034046.1:0-12895 GCA_034780135.1 Jordanella pulchra | reverse complement strand
CCTCAACTAAGATTCTGTTTAGTTGGACCCCAGAGGCAGAAGTGGCGTTCTCACGCCTAAAGGCCCTTTTTGCCAACGCACCCATTCTCATCCAGCCTGATCCCGTTATCGGAGCAGTGCTGTCTCAGATCTCCTCCCATGACAATAAGATTCACCCCTGTGCTTTCTTCTCCCGTAGACTTTCCCCTGCGGAGAGAAATTATGATGTCAGAGACCGAGAGCTGTTAGCCATTAAACTGGCATTAGAAGAATGGCGACATTGGCTGGAGGGCGCAGAGCATCCCGTCCTGGTCTGGACTGATCACAAAAACCTTATCTTATCTCCAATCCACCCGCAGGCTCAACCCTCGACAGTCACGGTGCTCTCTCTTCTTCTCTCAATTCAACCTCTCCATCTCCTATCGACCCGGATCCCGCAACATCAAGCGGGATGCCCTTTCCCGTTTGTATTCACCTGATGACTCTGATAAGATCCTTGTGATTATCCTACCACCCAGCTGCACTGTCGCTTCTGTTACCTGGGAGATAGAGGATTTAATAAAACAGGCGCAGTCAGCAGAACCTTTTCCAGATTCCGGTCCACCCAATAAGATCTTCGTCCCTGCCTCAGTCCGAGCCCACTTCCTCCACTGGATCCATGCCTCCAAGTTCTCAGCTCATCCCGGTATCAGTCGCACCATCGCCTTGGTTAATCGCAGGTTCTGGTGGCCATCTATTCACAAAGATGTCACAGAATATGTTCAACCTTGTACGATCTGCTCTAGAAACAAGACATCACATCAACCCCCTTCTGGTCTGCTACAACCTCTTCCCATCCCCAGACGTCCTTGGTCCCACATTTCCATCGACTTCGTTACTGGCCTACCTCCTTCTAAGGGCATGACCACCATCCTCTCCATCGTTGACCGTTTTTCTAAAGCCTGCCACTTCGTTCCTCTCCGTAAACTACCTACAGCTTTTCAGACTGCACAACTTCTCATAAAACATGTTTTCAGACTCCATGACATCCCTCAGGATATCCTCTCCGACCACGGTCCACAATTCATCTCCCAGGTATGGAGAAGTTTCTGTGAGTTTCTGAGAGGCTAAACCAAGATCTGGAAACCACCCTTCGCTGTTTCACTTCCACCAACTCTTCCGACTGGTCCCAGTTCCTCCCTTGGGTGGAGTATGCTCATAATAGTCACATATCCGCTGCTACTGGTTTGTCTCCTTTTGAAGCTTCTATTGGTTATCAACCTCGTCTTCTGTCCACTGAAGAAAAAGAAATCTCTGTCACCTCCGTCCGTCATCACATTCGCCACTGCCAAAAGATCTGGACCTCCACCATCCAAAACCTCAACCGTTCCGCTGACCTTAACAAACGCCTGGCTGACCGGAAAAGGAGACCTGCACCCACCTACACCCCAGGCCAACAGGTATGGCTGTCCTCCCGTGATATCCCACTCAAGTCCATTTCTAAGAAGCTTTCTCCCCGATATATCGGTCCATTCCCCATTGAAGCCGTAATTAGTCCCTCTGCTGTCTGTCTCCGTCTGCCTGCCTCTCTCCATGTCCATCCTACCTTCCATGTATCCCAGATCAAACCCGTCCAAACCAGCACGCTCTGTCCTCCAGCCGAACCTCCCCCACCCCCCCATGAAGTTGATGGTCACCCTGCCTATACTGTCCGCCGGTTTGTGGACTCCCGTCAGCGAGGAGTGCGGTGTGGCTTCCAGCGGCACAGGTGTTCTCCATCTAGCCTCATCAGCCGGTGTACTTAAGGAGCAGCTGCCAGTTCCTCGTTGCCGAGTGTTTGCCAGCTTTTGGTATCACTGAGCCTCCTGAGCCTTGCCTCTGGGTTTACCATTTAACCAAACAGTAAGATTAAACCTCATCTGCTTCTGCGTCTCCGATCTCCCACTCCACTTGAACTCACCATTCTGCTCTCCCTCCTCAGTGACTGTTCCAGCCGGTTTGCCCTGGACCTGGTTTTTGTTGCATTTTTGTTGTCCACTATTACTTTATTAAATTCCGTTTTACTGATTTACGTTCTCCTGTCTTGGTGTTCTGCATGTGGGCTCGGAGCTTAAAACCTAACATGACACAAAACCTATAATCTAAGGTGTTGATGGTCGCAGCACAGCTGGTATTTCCATCCAGAACGTAGTCACAGCTGAACAGACCAGATGAAGCTCCTATGTTGAGAAAAAGCAGACAAAGCACAAAGTTATGATTAGAATTTGACAAGTAATGCAGAAAGGGAAAAAAGAGATAGAATGAGAAGAAGTGGTCCCTATGTGATCTAGAAGCCCAAACATATTGCAGCACAAATACAGAAAATAGCTCAGGATAACTTAACTATTCTGGACGAGGTCTGATTTAAATAGTGTGTAATCCTAACTTAGTGTGTTTTATGTAAGGACCAATAAATACAGTATGACTTCAACCTGGGCCTCCATTGGTACTCTTAAACCACAGAAGATTTTATATATTAATTTAGAAAATATGTATTAATGAGTATTATTTTAATAGTTTGTTGTTGTTCATTTTGATTCTGAATTTCAAGGCTATAGCTAGGCAAAAACTCTTTTTTCTTTTCTTAAGAAAGGAGAAGCATGGTATTACAATGATATAAAAGACCCAAAATGTTTTTGTTTTTATCTTACTTGGCCCACTAGAAAGTGTGGACAGTTGCCAGACACTGGAGTTTCACTTTCAGAGTTTCACTTTTGAATTGGTCTTGCTTCACAATCCTCTCAAGGCTGAAATAGTTTGATCATCTCTTTTTGCTACACTTTTTTCAACTCTCCTTGCTAATAAAGCTAAATATGCTCTGACAGAGTAAATTGTAAACAGACATCTTTATGTATCACCTTTTGAGGATGGTTGCCTGTCAAGTCAGTAGTTTTCTGAATGATTGAGGGACAAATTCCAATTAGAAATCCTTCTTAATATGTCTTATGTATACAATCAGGTTTTCAATAGCTGTAACCCATAATCTTAAAAACATAACAGGAAAAAAAACCATAGAAATATTTCATTCTATATGTGATGGATTGTATACAAAAGATTAGTGACACTTTTTCTGTTTAATTATTGAAACAAATGAACAACTTAATGATATTCTTTGTTATTGTAATACACCTGGATAATTAGCCATAATACTATCACTCATTGGTTTGCAATGAAGGCTTTATTTGCCTCTGTGTAGGTGATTGCAGGGCATTTTAGTCTTGATGGTTTGTTCTGACTAACAATGGAGGCCAAAAGAGTTCTTACTGTCTGTGGGTTCATTGTTAAAATGTCTTTTGAAATGGTCTTACTACCACTTATGAAATAAAAGATGAAGATTTATCATAATGTTAAAATAAAAAAGATATCTTTTGGAAATGTCTCCAACCTTTTGCTTTATTTTTAGTTTCGACAATTCAGGTTTTAGGGTTTCAATTTTTTGTGCTGATTTATTGTTCTAAACTCTAACCTTTCTCTTCTCTGTCAGCTTGTGTAAAGGCAGGACACTTTACTCTGTAGTGAGGGATGCCAAGGTAGTTCTGGATGTTAACAAGACACGACAGATAGCACAAGAGATGGTCAAGGTAAAGGAAATCAACATTGATTCTTTAGAACACTTTAGTAGCCAACATCATATTGCAAAACGTTTACTTATCTTTCCCCTCTTTTCACTCAGGGGATGGGCTACCTTCATGCGAAGGGGATTTTACACAAAGACATGAAGTCCAAGAATGTGTTTTATGATAATGGGAAAATCGTCATCACTGACTTTGGACTTTTTACCATATCTGGAGTTCTGCAGGCTGGCAGGTAAATACGTACAACACACATTA
This sequence comes from Jordanella pulchra, assembly GCA_034780135.1. NCBI lineage: Eukaryota > Metazoa > Chordata > Actinopteri > Cyprinodontiformes > Cyprinodontidae > Jordanella > Jordanella pulchra. Next base: position 9,068 of record JAUZNJ010034046.1, on the reverse strand, counting down.
GAGACAGCAGCCTAAATATGTCTCACAAGTAAACACCTTAAGTTTAGTTCAAAACTGGCACATGAAGTTTGTTGCATCGACAGATTCACTGGAAACATATTTACACAATAACGGTGTTATTTGCTTAGTTTATTCAGTACTTTAACACCATTATGGTAATACAAAGCTTTTTTACACTTAGTGTCAAATATAATAAACCAAACAAGGCAACAGATTGAGTTAAAATTTTTGCTCTGTGCTTTTTTGAGGTATTTAGAAGATGCGGATCATTTGAATTTTAAAGATATTCATGAATAAGTGCAAATAAATAAACATCCCTTTTCTTATGCTCAAACATGGTTGACCCTAGCAAAAATACAACAAAAAAACTATTAAGGAAAAAGAAAGTAACAACTAAGATTTAAATGTATTTATCTTATAATAATGATTTGACCTGTGTAACAAAAACCTTGCTTTATGACATTATGTTAATTCTACAAAGGATTTACAAATATTAAAACTGTTAAAAAATGTTGGGTTGGTTTTCAAGACTAGTATGTGTTTCTTCTTTTTTTCTTTTTTAAACAATGTCCCCGTGCTTTTATATTTCTTCCAAGGGTGAAATTGCTATGTAAACACATAATTTAATAACTAATTTTAAAGGTTCTGCAAATTCAAAAATGAGATTAGCAAATTTAAAAAGAGAGTAACTCAAAAACAGATTGCAATTGAAGTCAAACTGCAAACTAGTATGGTCTTTTTTTAATATGCAGTGAATTCATGTATTCGCATGATGTATGCACCCCTTGACCAGGTTCACTTTCAGCAGTATAAAGATTGAGTCATGTAATGCGATAGTTTACAGGCCAAGGCCAAGAATGACTCTAACAGGCTTAGAAAAACTTTGTGCAAAATATGTTAAAGCTTTAATTAGAGTCATTCTTAGTTTTTTTGGACTGGAGAAGAGTTATGAATTAATTTGTTTTCTAGGACATAGCAGAATCCATCAAATTAAAACCAAACAATCGCAGCCTCTATCATCTTCAGAGTGTGGTTTCAGTTACTCCAGACTCTTTCATCTGAAATCGGAAGATGAAATCTAAATAGTTTGACATGATTTTCTGCTGTTGGGCCCTTTTAACACACACGTACTTATTTTTAGTTCCATTTCTCTAGAAAAATACTACTTTAGGGACTGCAAAACATATCGAAAATGGATGAGGCCCATCAGTCACTTGTGAAAATGTGTTTCGAGGTTCCTGTCAACACAAACTTCTTTACTGGTTGAACATCTATACAGATTTTTAAGCCAATTTTAACTCCATCTTGCATTCAAATGTAATAATATATATCAAAATAACGTTAAAAAGAAATCCTGTTTTAATCATGTCTCAGAAGTGTTCAGGTATTTCCTAAATAAAACCTGAACTATTTACATAAATATTTTAATTTTTACAATGATTTTGTCAACTAAACCATTTGTCAAAACTCCAGTCACTTACAGTGTCCTGGCCCCTTTTAAAATGCTTCAATGAAAGAATCGAATCAGTTGTTTTAATGAAATCATGTACCAATAAAACCACAACCAACTTTTGCAAATATTTTCAGCTTAGAAGACACATACTCTATGCAGACACAAATTATCAAACATGTATGGCAAATATTAAGTACCCTTTAAAGACAAAAAGAAAACATTGCACACCATTTGAAGAAAATTATAAGAAACATAAAATGTTATCATAAAACAAGAACATAGCCTTAATTTAAATATCCATTGTAGAAATAGGTCTAAGCAAAATAAAAAATAAGGGATGATTCTTAAACAGCATAGACAACATGTATTGTCTTTTATATTCTTTATATGGATTCTGTTTTGGTTCACAGTTGGTATTTCCACTTGAGGGTTTTAGTGCCTGTGTCTTTTGATTTGCTAATGTCCATGCATATAAATTTTAGAGTATCTGAGCTCTAGTAGCTCTAAACATTTCATGGATGTGCAGATTTCCTCTTCATGTTAAACAGGATGTTCCATTAAGAAGCAGAATTTGAAAATGTGTTACAGCAATAGTCACAAAGACTAAATGTGCTTAGGTCTAAATCCCCACAACAGCATTTTTTTGATTTTGTTTAAATCTAAATGGAGTTTTGCTATTTTTTTTATCGTATCATTAATAAAATAAAAATGCAAAGGTTTTACAGTAAAAAATGGTAAAACATTATAAGCAACAAACTGTATTATATTAAATTTCAGCATTTGATTTTCCACATATCCACATTCAGATCCTTGTAACAAATGTTTTTATTTTATTTTTTTTGATACAGCAAACATAAACAGGGACAGAACAATATAGCTTGAGCTTCAAGAAAAAAATTGAATTTAGAGTGTCTTTCTTTAGTTGTTTTGACCTCAGTACTGCCCACCATTATACCAGCAGCAACTGTAAACATCTGTAGTATTCTATCATGGAATTCTAAAAGGCTTAACCTATCAGAAAAAACCTGCACTCAGACGTTTTGATTTTGGCCATCTCTGTGTTAATCACTCTTCATCTTATCAGACTTGATCTAGATCTGTGAATTAGGTTTTCTGAATTTAATTAACATTGCTAATGTTGGCCTGTAAAATGTTTTCTGGTTGAACAAAAGGTGGCTATTAAAATAAAAACACTCGGACTTGGATATTATTACCATTAAAAGATACACAAGCAACAACTTGACTTATTTTCTTATCCATCTATAAATACCTCATAAAATTTTAGAATTATTTCCAATGATGAAAAGATTTTTTTGTCCTTTTTCTAAGGTAGCTCGCTTTAAGGACTAGCTGTTTTCTTCTAGAATAACACAAACTTTTAGTTACAAATGTATTATCATCCCCTAAAGCTTATTGCATATTTATGACAAAAGCATCTGTTATAAAAAAATCTTGGGGTGTCTCTATGTCTATGTTATTGTGGCATTGCTTTTAGATTATTAGAAGTATGCAATCAACTAATGATGTGTTATTAACAATGTGTCAAAATCTTTTTTTTTTATCTCTAAACTTAATTTTGCTGTTTTATAGAAGAAAATGTTTAGTGTTTATTTGAACAGATACTGCTAATAAAGAGTATAAAACTATGAAAAAATTCTCAGAGTATGAAGACTTTAGGTACAATTCTTTCATTGGACCAATCATTTGACACATTACATGTTCAAAAAAAGCTTCTTATGTCAAGAAATTATTTCTGAATTGACGGTATTAAGTTTTTCAGTAGCCTGAAGCTCAGCTCTAGAAGGAAAAAGGAGAGTTTGAAAAAGAGATAATTAGCAATTCTAAGCTCACCAGAGACGGTCTCCTATCTAAATCCTGCTAAGAACCTTTGTACAGGTGACATTTTCCATCACAACACCAATACCTACAAATTTAGATTGAGGAGCTTGGGTGTGTAAGAAAATCCAAAAGTAGCATCAAAGACACCCCAAAACTGAAGAGATTTTTGCCAGAAGAAGCTATAATCTCTTTGAAGAATCTGAAAAAGAAAAACCTTCTTTAAATATACAGTTAGGCCCTCATCTTCACAGATTCCAAATAAAGAGCACTAATTTTGATTGCCAAAAAAAAAAAAAATTGTACAATTAGTGGACCTGTTACAGATAATGTAAAAAGTATTTATTTTTAAAGTGAAAGTAATATTTAAACCATTTCCTGTTGATGAAAAAAATGTTTTCCGGTCAGTGCGAGGAGAAAGCCTCCCATCTGTTTGGCTGCCTATCTATTCATCCCTCAATACATTCATCCATCCTTTTGTCCCTCTGACATACATCTCTCTTTTTCTATTTTCATCACTCTGTCCATTGCTTCTATGTCCGATTATAAGTCTCCCCCTGTGTCTGTCTATCTTGTGTTAATCCATCTGCTTATCTCTCCTTTCATTCATCCACTGCCTTCCCATTTTTGTTTATGTCAGGTTCTTTTTTTTCTAAGCATAATTCTGTAGGTAAATCAATATATATACTGAATTTAAACATGAAAATGTGTCAAAAAAATTACAAATAATGAGATAATGTTTTTGTTATTAGTCATGACACAACCAGTCATCCCATATTGTGTGTCTGCTCAGAACTGGCCTTTGGAGACCCAATCCCTTAGCAATGTCCAAGATATTATTTGGCTGTTAAGTCTGCTTGGAAAACCTTCATTGAGAGCAGCATGAATTATCTAACCAATGTATTCCTTTAAGAAAAGACAAATAATACAGTGAAATGCAATGTATAATACCATTTATGACAATTTGTTTTAAATTTTAAGCATTTCATAACTGCCATAAAAACTTATCGAAAACAACTAATTATATTAAGGATTTTTCAATACTTTGTTTTGGTTTTTGCCATATCACAGTAAAACATGTTAATGCGATCAAGAGCTGGGTAATATAGATTGAAAATACTATCATATCTTGTATGAAATGTTATGTTAACCAAAGTAACAATTCTTTAACTCATTGTTTTTGAAAGTATATATTTGTTTCTTTTGACATATTTGTGAAATGTTTGGTGGTCATTCAGTGATTATTGTTTAGGTAAATAAACCCACATTTAATCAAACCAGCACTTCTATAAATAGTGTACTTTGTAGATATTTATACTGACATTAGAATATGCTGCAATAATGAAAATGACACATGCTGTCCAAACATTAGTTTTTTACATTAAATGCTAAGTCTTGATTTTTGCTGTGCTCAGGCCTCTTGAAACATGTTACTTTTATTTGATCAATATAAGTGCTTAAGACATGCTTTTACCTCTTTCAACTTACACCCAGACAGCAGAACAATTTTACACAATATATTGCTTCAAACTCAATTTCATCCATGAAAAAGGTATTGAAAAGCAAAGCAGAACTGTGGTTGCTGGAATGTCATTTGCTATTGTGGTTTGATAGCACAACACAAAACACATGAGATATTCCAGAAAATGTCCATATATTTTGGTTTTGCAGTCGGAGAGAAGACAAACTGAGAATTCCCAATGGCTGGCTTTGTCACCTGGCCCCAGAAATCATCCAGCAGCTTTCTCCAGACACAGAGGAGGACAAACTTCCTTTCTCCAAACAGTCAGACGTCTTTGCTTTTGGGTGAGTGTCCTCTAACCAGATGCCCAGTCATTTGCTTGTCCGACAGCGTCTGTGACTGTATATTTATAGCACAACATTGACAAACCATACATGGTCATGCATTCTAGCCACATCCAGAAACTAACAGGTGTTTATTTTTGGAAAGTTGAAACGGCAAGTGATTGGCATACCTCTTATTATGGTCTGTGTTTATATAATGACTAGTTTAATGAAAATGTTACTTGCACTTTTAAATATTGTCAATTTCAATGTACAGAGTAGAGAGTACTAAAAACGGGACTGAAAAATATATTTAAAATCCAGCTATTTGCTTTGACTGAACATACATAAGAACTTTAATAACTGGTATTTAAACCATTGTTATTATTTTTTTTACTCATTCAATCCCCTTCTGTCTAAAGTTTGTGGTAATATCACTTTAAACATTTGTCTGGTTGGATGTGGTCACTTTTGATACTCCTGAAAGATACTCACACCATTTCTGACTGACTGCAATTTCTTTTCTGTCACATTGAGTGCTGTCCACATAAAGAAGCTCCTTCTTTGCATGGGATGAGCAGATCGATCTGTGTGGGACTGTGCTGCATTTTTTTCCCCTTGATCCCCGTGTCCCACAAATCAAAACAAAGTTCTATGTTTAATTGGTTCAGAAGATGGAAGTAAAAAGACAAAAAAAAAAACAAAAAAAAACCAACAGGTGTTTTTGAAAAAGCAGAACTACAGTTACCATCACATCAAAATCCAAAGTGGCATTCTACTTCATAAACTGCACCATGCTCTTAAAACACAACAGGAGAAAAAAAATGAATGGTAGAATAAATGAGCATCAGAAAAGAGTTGCAAAGCTTGCAGAGAGGAGCTAAGCCGCTGTGGCTTGTGAAAGAGCCTGAGCCACCAATGCTTCAGGAGGGAAGCTATGCCACTAAATATTACAAAGCGACCTAGTCTATGAAGGCTTAGCAACCATGGCTTGTGAAAGAAACCTATGCCGCGAAGGCGCACAAAAGGGAACCTATGCATGAAGGCTTGTAAAGTGGAGATGACGTACAAAGGCTTGCAGGAACTGAAGCCACAAAGGCTTTCAAGGGGAACTTATGCTGTGAAGGCTAACAAAAAGGAACCTATGTCACAATGCTTACAAAAGGGAACCTATGGCATGGAGGCTTACAGATGGGAGTTGAGCCACAAAGCCTTATATGGGAGTTTATTCTGCAAAGGCTTACAAAACGGGCCTATGCGACAAAGGCCTGAAAAAAGGACCTAAGCTGTGAAGGCTTTCAGAGGGCCTGTGCTGTGAGGGCTTACAAAGGGAACCTATGCTGCGAAGAGTTACAGAAGGGAACCTATGTCATGAAGGCATGCAGATTAAAGTTGAGCTCTGATGGGGGGGTAATAGAAAAGTACTGGAAAGAAGAGACTTGACATAGGATGAGTAATGGCTTAAGGAAAGTGAAAATGAGAGTCTCCTAAGGGCAGGAAGAGTTTTCAGTTTTTGATTATCTAAAGAACTTAAAGAATGTTGAGCCACACCTTTAGAAGGAGCTTAACATGGTAATCTGAGAAAAATGCTAATAGAGCTGGGATTGTAGTATTTTGAAAATAAATTGATACCTTCAAATAAGCTGTGGATATAAGGAAGTTTAAAATGGCGGCTATAAAATCAATAGGAAATGAATGCCAAGTCGGATGTGAGGGGCACTGGATATAAAGACACCTTAGGGGCTGATCAGAAATTAGCAAATAAATGCCATTCAAAATTGTAAGATCTAAGGGTGGAAGGAGCTAAACCTGCTGGAACAATATAAAACCTGACAGGAAGGAGGTAATGTTGGATAGAGGGGCTGGTTAGTTTGGAAATTGTTGCTCCAAAGGAGGAATGAGGGTTGTTTGGGAGTTGGCTGAAAGGGGACGGCATCCGTAGAGAATTGAAGCGCGTCCACATAAGGGACATCATTATAGAAAAAGGATTTGCCGTTCCAGTCATGAAACAATCTTGATCTAAAGGAGAGGTGTGAATGGCATTCTTTATCCAGAGTGTCTTGATCAAGGAGATTCAGGACAGAATAAGCGAGATCAAGCAGCCTTAAAAGGAAGGAGAGACCCTGAGGAATGATGTGAATATCCAAGTTCAGGTGACCAAGCAGGGAAAGTAGCTAATGTTTGGATAGAACCGAGGCAGAATTGTGGGTATGAGTTATTTCACAAATGTGAGACAGCTTGTCTGTAGGCAGAGAAGTTATCACGGCTTCGAAATCAAGGCTAATGCCTAAGAATTTCATCTTGGTGGTAGGGCCAATAGTTTTTTCTCCTCTGACAGAGGGATACCAAGACGAAAAACCAATTAAGTTTGAGAAGGGACTGACTGGGAAGGCTGGAGGGAGGATTGATCAGGAGAAAATCATTGAGAAGATGAACAATGCATTGAAGTTTGGAAATCGAGATTTTATCTACTAGACAAGGACTACTCCTACACCAAAATGTGAGATGGACAAGAAAATAATACAGTAATTTCCATTTGGCTCCAAACAGTCCCACTGAGAGGGGTGAACAGGAGCGATTGTGAAGAGGTCTGATATGTCCGCTTTTACGACCTAGACTCCATAGCCAGTACGTTTGATCATAGAAATAGTGTTATCTAGAGAAATGTAGTGAAGGGAAAATGAAAAGAAGGGATTAGACCATTAATAGAGGCATGAGCACCAGAGTGGGGGATGGACAGATCAAGAATAAGTATTTGTGAGTAACTACTCTTAGAGGGCTAACACTAAAGGGATAAAGGGGGAAGGTTTGAATGGGCTGATCATAAAGCCTTTAGAAACTTCTCTGAGTAGTAATCGATCAACGATTTCTGCTTCTCTCAGGGCGGACTGAAGATTAGGAGAGACGTATGTGAAAGAGAGGAAGCTGGAGATGCTGACATGAAATCCCTGAGACAGACTGGTTAGTAGGAAGTTGACAAAGGGTGGTTAGAGTGATGAGAAAGATAGGAGACTAATTTGGGTTGGATTATGGGAGTGGAAAGATGAAGAGCTATTAGGTTCCGAAGTTGTAATTTTTTTGTGGACAGCTTTCGACAGGGACACACAGGTTTTGGATGGCTGTCCTTGCACTGGCTGCATATATGAAGGAAACTGCAGTTAGGGTGGAAGAGGAAATCTTTGTTAAAGTTATTGCAGATTGGTCTAAAACTGTATACCTGAATTTTCCTGCCTCTGCAATCCAAGCTTTGACGAGAAGTAGAAACAGGTTGAGAAAGAGATAGGAGAACAAGTAGATCTGAAGGGTATGGAAGGACAAAAGGCGTTGAGGTGATCAGCGGATTGACAGAAGAAGCAGGGAGTAGCTTGGGTCAGTAAGATAAGAATGTCTGTATCCAGAATGGTCCAGTCCGTGCGGATACCACGCTGGGGTAGGGCTGCAGCAACTTTGGTTGCAAACGATTTATGATATTGATAAAAATTTAATATGTAGATCTGCTATGATGGAGAGATACCTGTCAGGGCTGTTTCTGTGATCTGGGTAAACTGTACATATAACGTATCAATGGTAAGGTCTTTGGAAAGACATTGATCAGATAATTTGATATGGCCACAATGTTGTAAGTAGACTGAAGCAACTGGTTTGCCCAAATCAGCAGAAGGGAGAATAAGGGAGACCAGGTTAACAAGTATGCCTTGAAGAAGCATGCATGGGCATGTATGGTAAGCCTAATAAGAGTAGGACCAGGGACAGAGAAGACAAAATAAGTGTAAGGTATGAGGACTTACCTGGAGCTTGCTCGGGGCAGGCATTTGCAAGAGTAATTGGCTGTGTGGGTGGGGATGACTTGACAAGCTGAGAGGCTTTAAGGGCCCGAAGGTTTGAAGAGAGTGCAAACTAAGTAATTGAGCATGTCCAAGGAGGAGCATGTATAACATGTTTATACATGTTATATACACACACACATATATATATGTTATATAAACCATTTCTT
>JAUZNJ010034045.1:0-12896 GCA_034780135.1 Jordanella pulchra | reverse complement strand
GAACTTATTGGAAACTCAAGACAGCCATGACATTATGTTTTTTACAAGTGTATGTAAACCTTTGACCACAACTGTATTTACGTAACACATTTTATCAGTATTTTATGAAGTGGAAACAAAAATACAGGCTTTCTATATTTTTATTTATTTATTTTATTTTCAAATCTGAAGTGCCCTGTTCCTAGCACCCTTTAAAAAAATATGTCAAGTGAAATTTATTTTCTTAACATGGCATCTATTTATCTCTCCTTAAACACACTATCTCCATAACTAAAAAAATCCTGTAACAGCATTATGTTGCATTATGGAGTGTTGTTCTACAGCAGAAACAGAAAAATATTTATCAGCTGAAGGGAAAATTTGGGAGTTAATTAAATAGAAATCCTAGAAAAAAATACTGTTAAGAGGAATGGAACTTTTAAAAAAATCCTTAATCATTCTGCCACACCGAAAGTTAATTTACAGATTTTGGTTGATCTAAAAACAGTTCGGAATCTGTTCATTTACATTATTCATGTAATCTGACAATGTGAGCTATTATACAAGGAAAAGTCATTGAAATAGTCAAACATATCTATGAAAAAAGTCATGTTTAGCTTTGAATGAAATTTTACCAGTTAAAGTTAGAACATGTGTCGTTTATTTGTATTTAGACCTTTAATTGTAACACAGCTAAATTAAGCAGGTTAATTGCTTTGAGATGCATGGAGATGAAAAGTGAACAAGTTTAAATAATATAAACATTTTCAAAAGGTATAATCAATCCAATCTACACTTAATAAGAATTTATTTTCTGTGTTGCAGCTGATCTCCTATATAATATACTTGCTTAACTCCTAACGATTTTCTCCATTAAATTGTCAAGGATTAACCGAAAAAAAAGGAACAAAGCCTGGAAGGTTTCAGTTGGTTCTTCCAATTCTTTTTGGATAGGTTGTTGATTATTAACCAAGGTAGAAACATAATTATAGGAACATTACATGCTTTATGTCTTTGAAAATTGCTATTCTCTCCTGGCACAACTTGTAAAACATCAACACAAGCAAAGAACTAGTATTACATGAATTCAGAAGGACAAACATTTCCTTGAGGGTAGTACTGAGATATGCATACCAAAACATAAATTAAATATTTTTATCTAATCTTTGATCTGAAAATATGTGCAATTAAAGAAGCTTTTTCATTACAGCAGGTGCTTTCTTTTAAGATTCACTTGTTCAACCTTGATCTTCTTAAATCCTTTGAAGGGTTTAATGGTTGAATACAAAATGTATGTTCCAAGATTAAGAAAAAAAAGGCCTCAGTCATGACCAAACCGGTGGTTTAAAGAGAATAGATTAAAGCTGATGCAATGGAATTCATTGTTTTATATGTCCTAGAGATAAAGATTTGCATTTAAACCAAAAAACAATTCTATTTACCTGCAATTCCTTACAAAAATGTTGTATAATTATAAATAGTAGATGAAAGTAACATCTTTATGGAGTGTTTTATAAATTCTATGTTTGCAACTCTTGGTCTGTGTACAATAAAATACATCTAAAGATGCTCATGTTTGTGCTTCTTAATCAACCTAACAACAATCAGCAGTACAAATTAATAATACTTGATTACATCTCGTACTATTAAGCATCACTAACAGATGTTGCACAGTATTATGTGTATACATGACAACGCAAGATACAACTTAAAATGGAACTGAGCAATTTACTCCACCAATCGGTATGTTTATACATACAGCAACCAAATAAATGCAATAGCAAAGTCTGGCAATTTAAAAAAAATAGACCTTAGAATAAAACTAAGACCATTAAAACAAATCCAGTGGAAAATGTTTTTCAAAAACTGGACAAAAAATAAACTATGGATCTCTCAAAAAACATTGGAGCACCAATGATAAAATAAAAGTTAAAGATTTAAGGACCAAAACCATTAAACTAATTTAAATTACAACCAAATTGATTAATTAAAGGAAATAAACTAAAAGCTATAATTACAGCAAAATCAGAAGGATAAAAGAAAAAAAACATACGTTTTAGAACTTAATATTCTGAAAAATGTTCTAAACATATAGATTTAAAGGAACATATTAAGTTGTGACAAACTCACATTCAATAATGTCACTGTCTTGATCTTCAGATGTGGTACTTTGGTTTTCAGGTTTGTGCTATTTTGTGTTTTAGTCCTTAAGCTTTAGTACTTGTTCTCTTCAAGTCAATCACCTGTACCATTTTTTACACCATGACTTTTTTTCTGTTTTTGGTATTAAGTGTTTGATCTTTAGTATAGAAAATTTGTTTTTTCTCTTTTCCTTTTTCTGCATGCATTTTCCAGCCAATTTCCTCAGTTCACTGGCCCCTCAGAGTTAGAGTCCGATCAGTTTGTTACACCCTCCTTTTGTCTTGGTTCAAATCTCTTGATTGCCCAATTGCCCTAGTATTTAAATTTTCTTTTCCCAACCATTCTTTACTGGATTAATACTCTTTTTCCAGTATATTTCCCTCAGTCACCCTCATATCTAGATAGCCATATCCATGGTATCTTATTCTCTAGTCTGTGATTCTTATTTTTCGTTTCTTTTTATATTATATTTTTGTTCAGACCCCATATGTACCTCAACACCTAGAAAACCCTACCTACCATTGGGTCCTTTAACTTCACACATTAAGGCATTAGGTTGGAATATAAAATAAAAGAATGGATTAAAAACTTATTTATAGCCAAGCAAATGTCAAGACACTACATCCCTACTTTGGATGCAGTTTTGGACATGCGGAGAGTGTATTTGCCCGGGGACTGTCTTTTCCCTGTGGGATGTCTTTTCCCCAGGAACTGTCCTGCTGAGCTGCTGGCAGTTAAGCTGACATCACCCCGAAAGCCTAACTATTACCATCTTTTGCTTACAGTCTTTTCAGCAAAAAAATATTTTCACTGAGAGCTTTTTAAAACTTAATCAGGATGGTTTGGGATTCCCATTTCTGGTGAAAAGAGTGTATTCTCATTTTAGATTCCATTGCTACATTAATCCATGATTAAAAAAGACAAATGATGTTAAAAAAAATCATCCAGAGATTTTGCATCTGTCTTGTAAATGGTTATAAATTTATTTCTTATTAAATCACAAAAAAGTTTGTACTGTATACTTCGAATTACTCTAACATGAAACTTTGAAGAACTCCTTTAATTGGAAGCATAAAACCAAATTGTGCAAAGGTTCCAATGTACAAAAATCTAAAAAATATATATATTATGACCCAACTCCTTGAAAATTAAATAAAATATCACAATGGTAAAACATACATGTAAGTTATAATAATCCATAATAAATATCTTAAACTAAAACTGCAAACTTCTCCAAGGATAACAAAAAACCTAAAAACGAACAAGCATAAAGTAAAGGGTCAACAAAAATGTGTCTTTGGGGACGACAAAAACTGACAAGAGATGCCAGTCATTTAACACCGCAGATAAAAGTGAGCAGGAAACATGCTCCTGTCTGCTGTTTTAGATGTTTTACATCTCTGACAGCACATACACTCTCAAAATGCATATAGGTTAGATATATTTCAAAAAAGTGCTTAACTTAAAATGAAAATAAACTGGTAGTCCATAATAGACAAATTCTTCTCTAGGCAAATAGAGCGATCAAACCATCATGGGAAATTTGGAGTCTTAAATAGACATACCAACAATCTGTAATTAAAATTAGACATTTAGCTGATTTAGATCAATCCTTTCAACACCTTGCACTGAGATCAGTGATGGCTCCTTAGAAAAATTGCCACATTTGTTGATTTATTGCTAGACGTCATTCTGTAGTTGGTCTTGAATCAGTCTTAATCTGTTTAACACTGTGAAAACATTTACATTTTATGAAGTGCATTTAATGCTAATCCTTCTTATGTTTACTCCGTACATTTGTTACTGAATACTTTATTTCACTACTATAGATTCTCTATATCTAATTTCATGATGTGTAAAAATTTGGGGGTACTCTAAGTCAAATTTATGTAAAAGAACAAGACAGGCCTAAGGCCTCTCCAAAAGAAAGTCCTTTTGAAAGGAATACCCAACGGCAACTAATAACATCCCAATGGCCTCTTAGCTGAATCTTGGAAGCAAAGGACTGATGGTAGCATTTTATTCCAAGCTCCCAACTACTTATATAAGGCTCATTCTTAAGCAGCTAAGCATCTATGGCCTAAACTGCAATTTAAAGAAATAAACATCACTATACATTAAGACAACTTCAAAAAACCTTGTAAATTGGAGTAGTCAAACCTAGACTTGAACAGTGGCATTTATTCTTTAAACAAAGTTGGTAATTTGTCAAAAATAACACAGAAAAAGATGGTTATTGTTGTATGTCTTTTTGCCTTGTTCCAATGACCCAGAAGTCATGTAACCCAATTTCTTGACAGGGCCAAGCACATATACTGTATATGTGCATTGTACACATATAAACCTCTAAAATGGAATTTGATCTCTGAGCATCAATCTTTATTTTTACCTATGAACGATTTAAAGCTCCCTCAGCACTTAAAAAGATGCAATAGATTCCCAACTGAGATCCACTGTCAAACAGTCACTTATTGCCTTCGCACTCCTATAATTATTAATTTGCTCGCTCACTCCCTGGCTTACTCACTCACTCGTACACAAACAAATGCATGAATCCCTTATAAAAGAACTCTAGCACCACAAAAACAATTCTTTATATGAGGAAAAAATTAAATGGTCAAAATAACAGCAGGACTGCAAATTTGTCCAAAGCTACAATAATTGTTGTCACACATATTCAAAGAAATTAGGTTGAAATGATTTTTTTTTCTGTTACTGCATTAGAATCAAAGCTACAATTAAGTTAAAGAGCAAAGAGCTACACACTTTTTGGCAGACCAAGCAGCACAAGTACAGTTAAACGCATATATTCACACAATTTTCTTTCTTCCTCACATTATATTAAATGAAACCTATTTTCTTTTAGGTCAGATAAGTTTTAATTTAATTTTTCTCTATTTACTAGAAAACCTAAAGAAATGTTTATTATTTTATCTAATAAGCAAGAAGATTATAGAAAATTTAGATATTACACACTACTATCTGTATAAATATTTTTTATTATTTATTGTATTTTATTATATGAGAATAAAGCAAAATCTCAAGACCTCAGTCATGAATTTAGAACTTGAGCACACATACGACTTATAAAATGGACAAGAATAGTGCAACGGCCATGTTGATGGATGGCTGTCTGAAAAACTCTACTTACTTGAACACCTCTGTCAGGAAGATTGGGCCAGAATTCCAGCAAACTATTGTAAGAAAGTTATTCAGTACTGGCAATGGATACTGAAAACAATGAATTATGAAGCAATTCTAAAAAAATGCTAATGAAATCTATGTAAACATGCATGTGTAAATTCTCATCCATCCAGGTATGTAACCACATAACAGGCTTAACTCAGAGTTAACCTAGCTTTCGCTCAGCTTTTTGTCATTTCTCTCCACTCCCACTGGAGCAATACATAGTTGGAACACAGATATGGAGGTCCATCCTCATAAGCACATTCCAAGTTAGATGCAAACCAATGACCAACCTGTTGTCTGCCTGGGTTGTTGGATTCTTTTGCTGAGTATGGGTTATGGATTAGACCATTTGAATCATGATGAGGTGCTTTTGTAATTTCTTTGGAATGAGTTCCATGACAAAAAAATAGATGCAAAGGACTATGGAAGCTACAAATGGTGCAGCACAGGAGAGACAGTAGTTCTGACAAAGATTATGCTGTACACTCACACCCTAAGAGCAAAGGACACACCTTTGGTAACCAAAATGTTCAGATTTTGGGAAGAGATGACAGATGGTTTGAAAGGGGGGTAAAGGAAGCCATATTTCTTTTTTTTTTTTTTTTTTTTTAGTTTTTAAAGGACTAGTGGCTCGTTTTTTCAGACAGTAGGGTGACAGAAAAGTGGATATGAGAGAGACATGTGGGAAAGGACTGCAAGCTGGATTTGAACCCAGGTCTCCCACGTCAAGGACTAAGGCCTCCGTACATAGGTAATGTGCCCTAACTACTGCGCACCTGCATGCCCCGGAAGCCATATTTGTTTAAAGGAAAAAGTCCTCAATGAATACAAGAGGAGGGCAAGTATCTACATTTCAGTTACAAACAGGAGGATTGCCCCTTATGTTGCTTATGAACATCAGTGCTTCAGCCACAGCTCTAGTGCAAGCTGACAGAACTGACATAGACTCCTGGATAGTTGTAAAGATGTCTTTGGAAAAACTGAGCGAAAGCCTGTTTGCCTCTGATTTAAGCCTGTTTTTTTGTAAAATTTATGCTAAATTCCTAATTTAAGGAAAGTCAAAAGACAATCTTTGAAAGAATATTTATTTTTGTATTTTTAAAAAAAAACAAATTATTGCAATAATATTATTAATAGTAATTGGTCTTTAACAGCAAACTCTTCTGATTAACTGTATTACATTGAGGCAAAAAATTCCTATTAATAATACAGTATGTGTAAACATGTGGTTTCAGCTGTATGTTTACAGCTTACAGTTCTGAGGCCTTTATTCCAACTGAGAGTAACTCTTAGCTTTGAGTGTGATGTCAAAGCAGAAATTCAACACAATTCAATATGAACCTGAAAAACTAAGTGTTAAGATGACCCACACGAGCACTGTCTAGAAGCAAGTCTTTGTATTGGGGAATGCTGAACATTGTTTTGTCCTCATTGGGGCTTTATTCATTCATCATGTGCTCATGCCTGTGTTGAATATATGACATCCTCTACAATATCAGGAAAGTAAAATATTATCCACACTTTATGCTAATATGAGTCTGGGGTTGGGATGAAGGTGTTTGTTCAGAAAGGTGAATGAATGGAGCTGTTTGTATACAACTACTGATCCAGCTTTGGCAGAAAGAATACCCATATTTATTAAATATGGCACGCTGAGTACTCTAATGAGTTAATTTTAACTCACCAAATGATGAAAAATGTATCTAATGCACATGTTTTGGTGTAAATAGCACAGGGAAAATCCATTTGCTCTTTGATACTGTCACATGTCAACTCAACAGCACTATTGTATAACTTGAGTTGAAAAAGGAAACAGAGCCAGTATAAATGTGTTGCATGCACCTTTGTGTTTTATGCATGGGATCATGTACTTACAGTGTGGGTGTTTATGTTTATATAAAGTGGGCACAGAGTGTATGCCATACAGGGCCCTGTAGGTGAGGACATGCATACTGAATGTTAAGTGAGCATCCAAGTCATCTAATTGGCATTGGAGTCTTTGTATTGCCGTGATAAGTGCATTTACTGAGAAGTCAGCATGGCTTTAACTCTTCATTGCAAGTTAGATCTCAGATAAAAGTATTCAGCTCCAAAAAGTAAACAAAAAATCAAACTTGTGATAAGAACCTGGCTTCTAAGGTCTTTTAGCTTACTTCAGTCCCACATTGCTCCAAGACTACTTAGTCTGTATGGTCCCTCTTTGTCTTTGCAATGCTGAGTCTGGGCCCCTCACTAAAAGCACATATCATATGTTGTGGTTCATTTGCAGTGGAAGTCGGATTTAGAAGTCATGAATTGTCCAACTTAAAGGATGTTCCAGTGAAAGAATGGACAGTTCTAGGTGCAAAGTTAGAAGTTATGACTATTGGTGCTGCAGACATATTGGATTTTGAATAACACTGCCATAAAAAACGAAAGAGAAAAAAAAACTCAACAAATGAGGCTAATGCCAGCATGATTCTTCTCTGTTTTTATATTATTTGATAATAATTTGGCTCAATATGTGTTTCAATGTGGTTTTAGCTAGCACTGTGCGGTTAAATCTTTAAGAAAAGTTGTTAACCACTTAGCACTTCATTTTAAAATCACAACTGTGAAAGATTTGAGTTAGAAAGTTTTGAGTTTGTCTGAATATGCACACATGTGTCTGAGGAGCTAATTTAACAGCATTTACAATGTTTTTCATACAGACAGTAGCAACTGGCTTTCCTAAAGTCTCCAGAATTATATAAATAAAATAATCCTCTTATTTGCGTAATTTATCATGTGCATGTAATTACAAAGGATACAGCATGGAAAAGATATTAGGTGGCCAAAGCAAAAGTCTGGTAAAAACTCAAAAAAAACAACAACAACAACAAAAAAAAAAAAAGAAAATAAACACCCTATGCTTTAAATGTTTTTCTCATTCTTACACAATTCCCTTTTTGGTAGGTCTGGTAAAAAATACCCAAAAGAAATATACACAGATATTTCCTCTTTGACCAAGGTAGGTAATGAGGTTTTATTATTACTTCAATGCTTAACTCAGATCTGATTTGATTTTTAACACTCACCAAGTGAGTGGCTGATCTTGCATTATTAACAGTGTAGAGTACATTATGTCTACAACAGAAAATTACATTAAGTCTTTCTTTTACATTAAACGCAACTATGGATGAATAGAAAAAGAACCCTGACAACATCACTAAAATATTGTGCATGGCATATTGCTGTGCTAAATAGATGAAGAGTTTTCTAAAACTGCTGCCATAAAGTTCAATATAATGCAGTTAACACAATTATGGACAAAATTTATACATCAACTATACATTACATTCAAAATACTTATAATTTCATATTGGCTTCCTCCAGACATCCTACTGTAAAATCATGCTATTTATCACAATCTTTGCTTGAATTTCTTGTTGTTTTCTCTAAGGAAGTTTCACTTTCGACCACCAATGTGCTAGACCTTAACACAGTGACATTTTGAGATATCTAAAGTCCGACAGTCATGTGTTCAAAGCATTTAATCCTTCTGTTTCCATACTCTTGGATCTCCTCATGACCTCTACATCAGTCTTCTTATGTGTCTTTTTAATGCATCCCTTCTTATTCACCTCAGCCCAGTCATATGAAACCTTTTTCTCTTTAATATACACATCCTTTTCCATGCCCTGAAACCCCTCTGTCCTGGCTCTATTCTGTGTATTGAAATACTGCTGTAGCATAGGACCCTTGGGGGGATGGTGATGGAATGCATTTGGGGGGCCAGCAGCTTTCTCTCTCCAACTTGCATGCAAAATCTTCCCAACAGGGAATCTCTGGCTCACACAGAGGGGTGCAAGTGCCATGGTAACATCACTGCTCTCCCTAAAACCCTTGGCAGACAGGTCTGTACATTCACCCTCAGTTAAAACCTTTCCCCGATGCATACAGAAGAAAAAGCAAAGACGGAAAAAAGAAGAATCGGCTGAAAAGTATCCTGGCACACATCCAGTCACAGAGGAAGTCTGTTTTTAATTCCTGTTTCATGTTTCCCGACCTAGAAATTGAATTTATGGGCATGACTGAAGGAAATATGCCTTTATAGTGGCATAGACCTGAACTGTACGCATAAATGCTGAAGGAACCAGCACCATTTTCCAACCATGTACAGCATCACACAAACCAAAAAATGCAGCCAGTTGTGCAAAATTCCTGATAAAAGGTTCACATGAAGAAATTATCACAATGGCACAAATGCTACTGAATACCTATGTAGGCACACCAAAACACACGTGTGTAGAACTGGTGCTTTTCACTCAACTGAGAGCTCAGGGGATAAAGCTGGGGTAATTCTTGCACTATTGTTTAAAAAAAGGCTTTACTTGGGTATAAAAATACAAAGTAAAATGAATAAACAGGATATAAACATATTTTTTTCTAAATGACCCCTGCAGTTAAATATTCAGAAGCTATTGAAAATAAAAGATGCACATTTTGCCCATTTGACCCGTTCCTGCGTAGTGCACTGCCTATAATCTCTTCAGTTCGACACACTGTCCCACTCAGAGGTGAAGCGAGTGCAGCTTTGCCAACAGAAAAACACCATTAGTCTCCCACATGTTACATGTTGATTAGAATTGGATGAAAGGGAACTGCAATTTCCTTGTTTGGCAGATACAGAGGCCCACAAACACCTTCATAGCATTTTTTGATGCTCCTTTTGTTTTCACAAAGCCAACTTCCTCTCATATGGGAAAACATTCCTTTCTTTTTAACACTTTACACGGCAAAAATAAGGAAAAGATAATCTCTAACTTAAACAATAGACATTTACCAGGTACATCACACTTTAAACCTGGAAAATCTTAATAGTGTCAATTGGACATTCATGATAATAAGCAGGTAAGTATTTTGCAATATCCTTGTACACAAACCTCTCATAAAATGAGGAAGTATAACACAATGGAACTTTTTTGTGCACTTCAGAGTAACAATTTCAGAACCATAGCTTAAATTTAAAATCTGAAAACTATCAAATTAAATAACTGAATTACTGCTTGTATCACAAGATGTAATTTGGCCACTCTAATAAACAAAGACAGATCAAGCATGTGTAGCAATTTGTTCAAAATCATCTTAGGTTGGTAGGATAAACATAACATCGACACTTCTCTGCAACTTCAGACTGTGTTATTGATTACCTTCAGCTCAAGTTGACTCGTCATGGAAGTTAATATAAGTTTCATCAGCTATACACCATGCAGAAGCACTATTGTAAACAAAATTCATGAAAATTATTAAATATGTCCTTTAAACTTCACTTTAAAAAGGAGACATTGAGTATAGGAGAGAAGAATAGGGTATTCTCAGGTTTCCATTGATTTAAATTCATTTGTAAGAATTTTGTTTAATATTTACCTTACTAGCTGCCCCGTCTTAAAATGTGAGAGGAAAAAGGTCAACTTTTGCTCTTTGTTATTCCCTCAATGCCATCTTATTTAGTCTTTCAGTATGCTTGTCACATATTTGTGGTGCAGGATTGGGACTCATTCACTCTGTGTGAGTTACCCCATCTTGAGAAATTATGCATTGGCTGCGTTGCTCCCTGCTGAATATCTACTGGGGCTGAGGAGTGTTCTGGGATGCAACCCAAGTCTAATCATGCGATACAAGTTTGAAAGTAGCCATGGGTAGGTTTTTAGTGGCCAAGAGTGGGAGGGGAGATTGCAGGGACCACCGGGAGTGAGACCTGCAGAGATGCTTTGCAGAGGCTGCAGTTTTATCCAGCTGTCTTCACATAAGGCGGGGCAGGTAATGAAAGGTGGAGACAGAGACGAGTAAACTGCTCTAAAAGTAATGCGTATTGTGTGAATGGTCTCTGCAGACATTAAATGACTTAAATTTATCCTAAAATGTTCCTGCAGTATGAACATTTGGTCGAGAACATACTGTCAATCTAGAATAGAAGACACTAAATGTGAACACTTATCCACCCTGTCACCATGCAAATGTGTGCACATGTTTGCATAACCAGGATCCTAATTTCAATCTTTTTTGAATTGATCTCACTTCCACCCACGAATCTATGGGCTATTTTTTCCTGCCTCTACTTTTCATCTGTTTGTTACTGTTTTGCATGTGGTGTGTTTACTGATGGCTCTAAATATTTCTCTGACCATGGATCAGTGTCCTTGATGTGATGAATGTTAATGTAGTAAAAATACTTGACATCAGGGTCAAATTTTGATTACTACTGCCTCAAAGAAGTAAGCCACTCTTCCACAACTGGCCTAGTCCAGTGCAATAAGAGTAAGTCAGAACAGGTGCATAAAGAAAGGTCCTTTTACTTCATCAATAAGATATGCCTGTTAAAGAGTTTGGAAATTTAAGCAAAACAGAAAACATATCACATTTTAAAGCAGAATAGCACTTTTGGACTGGCAGTTCTTTTGGAGCTCCCTTCCACCTTATATGCAACAGTAATGTAAGTGCTCTTTCTTTAATTTTGGCTTCCCTATTTGTGATCTATTCCATGGCCACAGAAGAAAATTGATGACAAATCAAACAGACAGATACTAAAAATTGTGACAATATAGCAAAGAAAAAAAAAATTTAAGGAGATTAACAGTTAACTTCCAGCTCAAGGATCATCAGTGTCAGATTGCTCCATCCATCACTCTTTGAGTGGATCTAATGATAGATGGCAATCGAGGACACCATTGTTGTAAGCAAATGATAAAAAAAACAGACTGGATTTTTGAAAACTATTTAATTCAGTTCAAATCAGTTTATTTATATAGTTCCAATTTATGGCCAGTTTATTAAAAGATTTCTGGTTAAAGTAAAACCAGTTGATTCCATTCATTCATTGACTTGCAAGACATGCTCCTCTTGGATGAGCCTGCAACAATAATTTTTGCTTGCATTTTGTCATTTACTCTTCAGCAATCCCTTACACCTAGCATGCATACAACGGCAGTGCTGCAGCGTCAACAAACAACATGTTGACAACCAACTTTTTGCCAACGCACATGAACCCTACACATAATCACAGACAGAAAACTGAAGCATTTTAAGAAAAGAACACTGTCCCTACTGTGAAACACAGAGGAGGCTCTGTTATGCTCTGGAGCTGCTGTGCTTTATCTGACACAGGTACAGGTAATCTCTGCTGGTTAAAATAAAATCTAAAGAATACTAAGGGATTTTAGTGAGAAATTTCCTGCCCAGTGTCAGAAATCTTAGTCCCAGTCACAGGTCATGGCTCTTGCAATGGGATAATGACTTGAAACACACAGCAAAAACACCCACCAGAGGAAAACATTGGATTAGTGTGAAGTGGCCTTATATGAGCCCTGACCTAAATCCTATTGAGCATCTTTGGAAGGAGCTGCAACATGCTGGAAAAGGCATCCTTCAAGCCTGAGACAGCTGGAGCAGTTTGTATATGAGGAGTGGGCCAAAACCTGCTGAGAGGTGCAGAAGTTCCATTGACAGTTATAGAAATTGTTTGGTTGCAGTATTTGCCTCAAAAGGTTGTTGTTGGGATCTGTTATCTGCCTGCCAGCTCATGCGAGCTGGGTCTCTGTTTTTCCTGTGACTTCTGCCACTCTTCC
>JAUZNJ010034044.1:0-12897 GCA_034780135.1 Jordanella pulchra | reverse complement strand
AGATAGATAGATAGATAGATAGATAGATAGATAGATAGATAGATAGATAGATAGATAGATAGATAGATAGATGTTGAAGCCAAACGTTGTGGGTGAAACTGAAACTCATCCAACCAGGTGTCATTTTCCCACCTGTTGGGTTTCTTGTTCCTAGCAACAGTAGTGGCACCTAGTGGTCTTCTGCTGCTGTAGCCCATCTGCTCTGAGGTCCAGCAGAGATGGATCATGGTTGTACTGAGTGATTATTCAGCCCATACCTTACCTTTATAACATCCCTCCCATTGTTTCTCTGACATCAATGAGAATTTTGATCCTCACAGCTGCTGCTTATCAGATGTTTTCTCTTTACACATGATTTTCTGTGGCCATGTGAAACAGACCAGCTCATCTGGTACCAACAATAGTCATTTATATCTCCTCTCTACCGATGAAGCTCTAAACTACAGCACCTTATCTTCCTACATATAAAAGCTAGAATTAAATAATTTGATGCCATCTGATTGGTTGATTTTCTCTTCTGTCTGTAGCTGAACAGGTCATAAGGTGATCTAGTCTCTGCTCTGGTTAAATGTACAATATGTCCTCAAACTTGTTGTGCAGCAAAGCCCACTTGGCTGCGGCTCATGACTTTTTGCAGTGTGCACGTGCAGTCATGCACACTTTCCCGCCACTTCAGATCTGCTGGAGTTCATCCAACACGAGGCTTCCTCCAGTGAGATAGTCTTTCATTCACAAACGGAAGCGTGTTCCCAGTATTAACTGGAACTGATCCGATTGGGGCGGGCTCAGGTTGCCTGGTGTGCTTGTCGTGTTTCTCTGGAAAGTGGAATGGGGAGGAGGCGAGGTGTGAGCCACGGACGCTCGATTGGCTCTGATACCCACATGGGAAGAAGCCACTAGTGGAAACTAATGTCATTTTGAGGCAGAATCTTCATGTTTGGAAAACAACTGGTTTTAGAGTTATAATAATACTAGAACCAGTCTTTAAAAAATTGATGTCTTATTTCTAAAATGCTATGAAATACTCCTTTTTAATATATTTACAGCACGTTTCCTATTGCTGTTAAAATATGTTTTATTAAATGTTAGATTAGTTTAATAACTATCTAACAGCAAGGCCAGTTTAAGATGGGAATGGAGTTTTCGGCACAGTTTCTTTGCTATCTTCGGGTTCAGGCTCTACTTGAGTCAGTGAAATCTTTTCTTTATGACTGTACCCTGGTCCGGTGGTTAACACCTCAGCCTCATGAACAGATTCACTCCGGATAATCTGGTTTCCTTCCACAGTCCGAAACCGTGCACGTTAGGTTCACTGCTGACTACAACTTTCCTCAGAACGGAACGTGAAGCTAAGTTAGTCGAGTGTTGGAAGCTGGGATGGACCAGATCTATCCTCAGTCACTGGATTATAGGATGTCTGGATCTCTGTTATGATAATCTAGTTCAAGGTTTTTAAAGCTGTGGAAGAGGAGGGAGGGTTCAGCATCTCATTTAGTCTCATAGTCTATTGTTATCTGTTTTTTATTGGAAAAAATCAGACAGCTTATCAAAGCAACAACAGTAACTTTTAACCACTAGGGATTAACCACCCGTAACTTCCAGGTTTAGCGCCCCTAAAGGCCACTGGCAGCACTGCAGGGTCGCTAAAATGAACCAATCTCCTTTCAGTTTATTTCACTGTTTTTCTTTCAAGTCTAATTTGAAGTTAGACAACTTTGAAAGACTATGACTAAAAGCAAAAGTAAAAAAGTGCAAAAAAAATCTTTGTCATTCTATTCATGTATTAAAAGGACAATTAACGTATAAAATGCATCGGAGAGCTCCACCTGACGTAATCACCCTGTGTGCTGTGGAAGATGAACACTGTAAACTCCACACCTTTGATCCCAATAAACCTGCACTATTCTAACAGGGAACATATAAAAACGAAACATCAAACACAGAGGTGACGGGGCTGCTTTGTCTCCTCAGGTTCAGACCTGCACGGTTTGCAGCATTCCTGAAGCAGCATGCATGCCTGTCGTTTGTTCGACTGATATCTGATTCCATTTCTGGGAATTATAGCTTCAGGCAAGCCAGAACTTTTAAACCTCCTTCTATGAAGAAAGTAATGTCTCATTAGAATCAGACCCGTTTAATGATGAATTTATGTGTTTATGAGTCTAAACAATCTCTTTCTTAAGACGGACCATGAATGGCAGCAGCACACAGACAATTCAGTATAAAACCGCAGAATAAAAATACATTTATGATGCAATTTTGGTAACTAAAAATAAAATAAGGATAACAACCAACATTAGTTAAATCATTTATAAACAAATATAAAACCTTATTTCTTAATTACATGGACGGAGACCAGCTCCTTCAGCTTCAGTCCAAGAAGTTCAGCAAGCAGCTGCA
Organism: Jordanella pulchra; assembly: GCA_034780135.1. Classification (NCBI taxonomy): domain Eukaryota; kingdom Metazoa; phylum Chordata; class Actinopteri; order Cyprinodontiformes; family Cyprinodontidae; genus Jordanella; species Jordanella pulchra. The sequence continues at coordinate 10,497 of JAUZNJ010034044.1, read as the reverse complement.
AACTGGAAGGATTTTTTTTATTTTTTTTTTGTATAACTCTGATATAACGCTCAATTTTTATTAATCCTGTCATATTATGCATTAGATTTCTTTCTTTTTATAACTTCAAGCTTACTAGTCAAAGTTTTGCCTGAACAGATTAACCCACATAAACCTTCCTGCAAATGTGCTGATCATCTATGGTCATTTAGGCCAAAGCAACCAGACTGCAGCGAGCGCAGCGGCTTTCAGCCAATCAAATACGCTCATTTGATTATGTGACACCAGCGTGTTTGGCAGGTTGGACTCTTATGAGGCTATTTTTTTCTATATGCGTCTAATTATCCAGCTGCCCCTGAGGATAAGTTGCTTCCAGACCTGTTTTCTCCCTAAATAGTTTCAGCAGAAAGTTTAGCTGCTGTTAGAGAAAATGGCTGCATAGATCTGTTCACTCCTCAACACTTTTTTTTACGAGTTCTCTATAATTTTTTTATCTGGACAAACACTGACGGTCATTTATGTTCCTGCTTGTGCAGCAAATGTTGAGTAGACTGTGTGTGCTGAGTGAATTATCCCTGTCGCGTGCTTACAGCTGATGTACTTGTTCTTCAGCTCACAGGTTCATTTTCTTCCTTCACTTTCACCGTTTAGCCTGAGGGACACAAACACTGGATGACATGAACTTGGGTCACATTGTTGACATAAAGACTTTTCCTGCAGCTCCAGCTTTCCCCGTACAACAACCTGGCGTTGAATAACTCAGATTGATCCTGGCTTTCACCACAGTTCTGTTTTTTGATGTTTCCTATGGTGGGAAAACATGTGGGAGGAGTTTCCCCGAAGCCCGGGTCTAACATGTGAAGCGTACCTCACACCTCAGCTGGAAGTAGGCTGAAACCTGAAGCGGCCCACTGCAGCTAACACGCGTGTTCCTCCTGAGGAATGGAGGCTGTTAAAGTGCCTCCGGCTAAAATGTGGCAGTGTCAGTCACTGTGCTGAGCAGCTGTTTTATGTGTGGCTCACTGAAAAAAACCCCAGAGCTACAAGCAGAAACTTCGACATAACTAGAATTCAATGACAGCTGCCTCAAAGAGCAGGAAAATCACACAACTTTGGCCTGTGATTAAAAAAAAATCACTTGAATGACAGCTGCTTTCAACATGTAATAAAAGAAGAAAAACGTGTTATGACGTTACAACAGCCTGAAATCAAAGGCAACCAGACTTTCACTCAGTCTTGTTGATTGGTTTGGACACTTATCCAGGAGTGTTTCTCAGTTCTGGAGTCTCTGAAGTCAAATGAAGTCAAACAAGGATGAAAACACCTCAAGCTGACAGAGCTGTAATAGGTGTTGTAATACTTATGCCACACCAGAGGGTGGCGTGTTAGCGCTGCTACACAGATAATAAAGGTAGAGGAAGGAATAAAAAATTTGAATGTAAACAATGATAGAAGGAAGAGAGAAATAGAGGGATTTATGTGGAACAACGATGGAAAAGCAACAAGCAGCGAGTACAAATTTCAGCAGCTACTAAAACAGAACCAGATCAGCTATAATGAAACCGAGGCCTCAGGTTAGAAGCCTGGATGCTGCTGGTCTAACGAACACAGAGAACCATCCTTCTAGAACATCCACAATCTTTATTTTCAACATGAACGCATAATGAAATTTTGTTTGAACTCTCAGCTCAAAATCCACACAGATAGAACATCGACAAAAAACAAAGCAAACACACATAAAATATTATAAGACATGTCAAGAGCTGAAGGGGATCATGGACAGCAGATGAAGTTGAAGATGAACCATTTTTATCAATATTTCATGTTATTAAGAAGACTCACTGTAACTTACAAACTTGAGTCTCTTCATAAAAACACATTGGGGAGGTGCTATCAAGGCTAATTGAATCACTTTCTCAGAGGCGGTGGACAAACTGTCCTCTCTAGATCTCGTCTATTAAATACATCCTCATCCTCTGGGGGCCGTTATGGTTTTTATGTGAAAGCAAATACAAATTACAGAAAAATATGTGGCAAGAATGTCAGAGTCTAAAATTGTAAGTGGAAGTATTTTTAAAGTAAACTTTTGAAAAAACAGAAAAGGTTCATGTTTCTGTAGAAAACAAGGAGGAAGCTGGTGTAATGTGAAGAGCCAAAGGTCATCTTCAGATAGGAGAGCAAAGGATGGGTTCAAACAGGAGGCTTAACCTTTAGCATGATGAAAGGCAGGAGGTCAAGTTCGCGTTTTAAAAGGTTGGAACGGACAGCAAACCCTTTGGTTTTGCTAGAAAGATAAGACTTTATCAGAATTTAGTTGTTTCTGTGTAACTTTAAAGGTCAAGTTCTGTTGAAATGCTGTCGATCCCACAAAGTATTTCAGGTTTTTTATTCACAAATAGACCCATAAAGGGAACTCCACCCGATGAGCTAATATTTCCTCACATTCATAATTACTGTGTTTGCATGTGAAGCTTTTGTGAAACAGATTATTTAAAGAACTTAAGTAAAAATCCAGGAACCAAGTGTTTTACAAAGAGAACAAAATATTTTTGATGACTCTGTTGAAATTTGATTTCCTGTTTTATTACAGATGGTTATGGTTCCTTCCAGAGCAGCAGTGTTGATGTCTAGAAGAACACGGTCTTAGACATCATCCATGTCTTCAGTAACATTTGAACAGAACAGAATTGCTTAGAACCAACCAACATGACATAAAACTAAACAGCATCACTGCTGGTGTTTACTGGTTACTGAGTCATTTACCTACAGTCCCTTAAAGAAACAAACACACAAGTTCAGCAGCAGCAAAATCAACAACAACAATGATGATAATAGTAATTTTATGAATAATAACAATGGTAGTAATAATAAAGAAAAGAAAAATGCAATAATTTAATTTAGAAGTAGAAAGCCAAAGTCCTGGATAGGGCTGTTTTTTTCTGAGGTTGTAATGCAAACTAAGGACAGGTGATGAGTTGTTACGTCTTAACTTGTTAGACACAGTGTGTCAAGATTATTTAAAGAGATTTTTCTACCTCAATCAAGCAGATTAAATAATCTATCAGCATGATTGGACAAAATTGAAATGAAGAATTAATCAGCATCTCTGTAGACCCCACACATCCTGGACACACTGCTTGAAACCAGCCGCCATACAAGTCTGACTCTGATGAACAACCAACCCTCTCTTCCTCTTTTATAGATATACCTGTTGTTATATATTTAATGCTAACTTTCAAAATCAGTTTCAAACATAAATATATGAAGTTTTATGACACACACACACATGTATGCGTGTGTGTGTGCATCTGTATACGTAAAGCTTTTTACGTTTGTGTTTAAAAAGTTGAGAAAAACAGACAAATTAGCTGGTTTAGAAGGTTAGCATCATGTTGCTAATGTCGTCGTATTTACAACCAGTGGTCAGTTTCAGGCCAAACAGCCACCAGACACTAACTATGTAATAATTTCTTTAAAAGGATTTTCTGTTGTCTAGAAAATAGCTTTAAAGGAAACATAAAAGATTCCCAGCTGCTGTTAACAGTTCTTCCTAAAGGTTATCATAACCGTCCTTCATCCTCCACATGGAAGTAGCTCATGTTCAGGTTGGTTTAGGTGAGCTCATTGACCTTATTTCATTTTTTATCTTATTTCCCAGTATCAGACACTCATCCCTGCTGAACAGGACAGCGTCGGCCCAGATCGTGTAAACATCCAGAACTTCAAACACTACAAACGCTGAGGCACGCGAGTCACGGTGACCTTCGTCTGGAGCATAGTGCGTTTGGACACACGCTGCACTGGTTGTACATTAACTCCCAGTTTGACTCGGTCTACCCCAGCAGGATGATGTGGATCTGAAAAGCACCAGCTGAAGGTTTGATGGAACCATAAGCAGCCCAGCATGAGGACCTTACCAGACGTCAAGCTTGATATTTACACACACAGATGGAGACAGGCAAATACATTTGAATTTCTCACAGAAATTGAACCCTAACAAACATAATTTCAATTCAATTTATTTATATAGCGCCAAATCTCAACATGTCATCTCAAGGCCCTTCACAAAGACAAATTTCCTGTTTTCTGTTGGGTTGTTGCGCTCTGGGGAATTGTTTCCCCTTTTCTTAACCTATTTTCGCAGTGATACCTCTCTCTTATTTAGCCCTCAAAGACCATTAATGTCCCCAGTTTCCTGCTGCTGTATCTCCCTTCTGGGAACATCCAGTTTGCTAGCTATAGCATCAAGCTGTCTATGGAGGATTAAATGTCTCTTTCCTCAGACATTGGCTGTGTCCAAACATCCACGCTAACCCCTAAGAACTCCATCACTATATAGAGCCGGGACTATATAGTTGACTTTATAGTGAAATCAGTTCAAATGATCACTGCTTTTCACTTCCTCTTGGTCATGTAACTCTGCCTCCCTGGACGGTTCCTGCGCCATCTTTGTTCTTTCTTGCCACCACACCAAATCCCATGATGCTTTGCAAGGACAGCTCTCATAAAGCATCACTGGATGCTCATTTAGTGATCATGGATGATCACTACTTTTCACGGTGCACTGTGGGAGCCATTCTCGTTGTTCCTTCCTGTAGATTTAGCTCCTGGCTCAGGTCTGATCTGTTTAGCCGTGTTTCTCTCCTGGCTGAAGGACAAGAGCGACGAACCCTCAGTGTTTTTTTTTAATCTCTTCTCACAGCAGGCTGCTTTCATTGAGCCCGGTTCTGGTTCTGCTGGGTCCTTCCTGTCAGTGGGGAGTTTTCACCGTCACCACGGGCATGTTTAGAATAAACAATTAAGCAACTGACTGCCCACCCTCAGCATAATTTTTCAGGAAGGGGAATTGCTGTGAGGTTAGTTCAGTCAGTTTGTCATGACCTCAGTCACCATACTTTGTCAGTCATCGGCCCTCAGTCATTTCCATGTTTCATCGCCTGTTTCAGTTTTATGTGCCTAAAGGACTCATAAAATCCTTTAAACTCAATGTTCACAACAGTCGATCATGACAAGATTTGTTCCTATCAAATGAAAACACCCAAACAGAATAGTAAACCGCACTGTATTGGATCTGTATAATTGGATTTAATTCACTTTATAGGAAACAGAAAGGAAATGTCATCAAAGAGCAAAGGTTCTTTATCCCTAAACATTTGCTGTAAATCAGCTTTATAATCAAACTGATTTGCTGAATTTAAACAAGTTAAAATGAAAAAAAAAAACAAATCAAAAACCTCTTTGCATAAACAGAGGTAATTTTGTCAGCAGTATGAATAATTTTGGCCCAAACTGTTTGTTCACCGAGTTGAAATGAACTCTGTCCCAAACCTCAGGCTCACACTGACCTGTTCTGTTTGGACGGATTACTTCATCTGCAAACTATTGTTTTTTTCCGCTGTTTTGCAAACTTGCAAATGTATCTTATAAAGATGATAAAGTTTCTTTGTATTTTTGTAACTATTATCCTCCTATTCTCACTTCTTTCCAGGGTAAGAGCTCAGTCATCTTTAGGTCAAATTAAAAGAAGACAGAAGGTAATAAATTGAAAAATATTCTTGGAGAGGAGACAGAAAACACCTGCTTGCAAAAGTTGCTGATTTTTGGCTGAGCTGAAGCCATCTAAGAGTTGGAGTGAAAGTTCACCCACAGCAGTGATGTAAGTGCTGCGGATCCGTGGAATGAGGGCGCAGTGTGGGATCAGGACGCAGCGTTCCCACTGCAGCGGCTCCTTTGTATAAACCTGCACTAAAGTCATGCGTTGGGCCTGCTGCCAGGCCGTTTAGATTTCTGCAGAGATGGAAAACGTCATACATGGCATGCAGCGACACGGCTTACACCTGTCAGGCTTCAGCCGTTAGAGGAAAAGAAAAAACTGATTTGTTTCCCCCTAACTGCCTGAAATTGCTGGAAAAACAGTTACAGATATCCAGTTATCCTTTATTAAAAAAATGCTCACATATGGAGTCACAGCCCTTAAAAAGAAATGATTAGTTTCATGTTTTGCATTCAAGCCATATTTCCATAAAACATTTACATGTTTCACTCATTTTAATGGTTTATCAAAGCGGTTAATCGGGTTATTTTAAATAAATATATCCGATATTTTCATAAAAACTGTTTAACTGATATAGATTAAATGTAGATTATGATCAAGTATTTGATGTTTTGCTGTGAAAATGGACAATAAAATGGATCCAAACTTTCCAGGTCTCCTGTCGTTTTCTTTAGAAAGATTCCTTAAAGCCAGTTGTCCAAATAAGGACTTCCTGTTCTTCTTTTTTTGTTGTGTGGGGAAAACACAGCTGTTAGGGTTGATCAGGTAGATAAGATGTTCATTTGCACAGCAAGGAGTGCTGCTGTTGAGGGAAAAAAAAGCCGTTCAGTTACTGCCGACGGTAACTAATTTATCTGAGTGGTTCAATCATTTACAGTTGAGGTATGTGGAACCGAAGGACTCTGGGTTTAAAAGTACAAGTGGTGTTTTATAGCAACCGGAAACTAAAGATTAATATTTAAATGCAGCTGAGGAGCGGGCACCGCTTTTTATACCAGTGCCATAAATGTAATGCATGCAGAGTGTGGATTAATCACTATTAAAAAGAAATAGAAAATCTCTTTTTTTATGTTTTAGACGTTTCACATCACTGCGACTACGCCCTTCAATGCTTGTTGGATTAACACAAAGTAATATGTTTTCCCAAAAAATGCCAGAGTCAGAAGAACCCACTTTGGTTCCAATCTGATTGGATGGAGAACATCTGAGTGTTAGTTTTCTGCTCTTTCCACTCATTTTCTGAACTTGGACTGAACTTTGACTAGGCCATTCTAATCCATGGATCTGCTTTGATCTAAAGCACGGGGCTGCAGCCTGCGGCTCTGGAACTAGACGCAGCTTTTTGGAAGCGCCACACAAACTTTTATAATGACTAAAAATAAGTCAAAAACTTTACATTTTTTCAAAATAGAACAACATTAAAAGAACCAAAAATATCCTGTAGAAGATATTTAACAAAATGATCATGTTGTGTTTCATGATAAGATCCTCTAATATTTGTTCCTCTTATGACTTTTGCTCAGCTGGACTCTGATCTAAAGCACCCATTAATCTCTGGCTTCCCTCCTGCTGCAGGTGAACCTCCGCCTCAGTCTGAGGTCGTCTGCAGCCTCTGATGGCTTTTCATCCAGACCTTTCCTGGATTCTGTTCCCTCCCATCATAAAAAGACAATTACTTACTCCTTTTGTCCCTGTGGGGACAATTCTTCATGAGAATGAGACCCGCAGCATGATGTTGCCACCTCCAGATTTTCCCCTTGGGAGGCAGAGATGTCTGAGTTTATGTTCATTGTTTGTTTTCCTGCATCTCAGAGCATTTTGTATGGACTGAAAAAGAACCGCTGCAGTTAGCCTGTTGGCTAACAGGACGACGTCTCAAAGCGTTTCCTTCAACACGACTTTATTTAAGGGTTTCATAGTCAAGTGGGGTTGAACACAAACGGAAGCCACACTTTTCAGATTTTAACTTGTCAAACAAAACCCAACTTTGCATAGTTTTCCCTCCGATTAACAATCATGCATCACTTCCTGCCTGCCCCCCATTTCTGGTTGAAATGTGACATAAAGTAAAAGGGGTAGGAATACTTTTACAGTCCTATAAATGTAATCTGATCAGGGATTAGCTCCTCTGAATCCTTTCAGTTTTATTTTCAGTGACCGGAGGTCCAATGTTTCCTGCTGAGGTTCTGTAGAACATTGACAGAAGAACGTCGGTCCTTCGGATGTAGCTGCCAGCTGATGGTGATGATTCAGAGCTTATGCTTATTTATTTAACACAGGAAGTAGTTTTCAACCAAGCCCTCCATTGTGTAACCAAACAAAGGCTGTATTCTGTTCCTCAGTCACTTTAAGGTTTTATCAGCGGTTTACAAAAAAGCAATTACAGGACATTCCTAAAGCATTTGTTGGCAGCTTCTGCGATTCTCTCTGATATTTATATGAACAGCTGATGGTGCCATTCTTGTCCTCTTACTGGTTGGACTTGAGCCCAGATTGTTGGCTTCTGGTTCTCCTGCTTCTTGAAAAATGACCGCTGGTTCTCAGTATCAGAGATGCTTCTCCAGACGTCCTGAAAAACACGATCATTAAAGTAAACTTTGCTCCTGTTTGCTCCAAAATGTTTGTCTGTTATAGAAAAGTGTTGGAAGGTCTTCATATCACTGCACTTTCAGAAGCTTTCATAAAGGGGCCGATCCAAGCCTCAATGGGGCCAGAAAGTAAATGCGATTTTGAGGCCCTCATTTTATGCCAATAAATAAAAAGGATCAGATCATTCATACATCTAATTTAACTCATCACGGCTCTGGTAGAGCAGTTTACATTTTCCTCTATGCATTTATAATTTAGATTATTAGTTTATTTACAAAAAAAATGAGATCTGTTTTATTATTTTACATCCAAAAAGTGCTGCAACAGCAATATGCAAAATAATCTACAGCAACAACAACCACAAAAAGAAAAAGAATTTAGATAAATGAGAAATAATAAATGTAATCATAATAAAAAAACATGATTTGATCAAACAAACATTAAGATATCAAACACATATTAAAATAATGTAAATGTGTCATGTTCAGGGGTTTTCTGTTTTCTTTTGTGGGTTTTTTTTCTGTGCGCCTTGTCCCTCTTCCACCACCAGATGGCGCCAGGTCCTGGATGGAGTGCGTCGGTGTCTTCAGCTTCACAGCTGTCTTCTATCAAGCCTCATCAGCTGGTGTACAAGAGGAGTAGGCCGCCAGTCCCTCAGAGCCGAGTGTTTGCCAGTAACGGTACCACTGAGCCCCCTGAGTTTGTCTTTGCATTCCTCCTCGTTGTTTTGTGCCTTCTAGTAGTGAAAGGCAAGTGAAGCCTCATGAAGCAATGAAGCTTTCCAACGCAAAGTGTTGAAAAAACTTCATTACTCAATGCTTCATTCATCACTCACTAGTGACATCTGCTGGTGAAACTGTAACAACCTTGTTACTCAGTTGGATCATACTTCCAAAAATTAGGAAATGCAATATTGTAACAAGGTTTTCATCAAACTCATGTTTAGTAAGAGGAGAATCATATTTAATTGTCATGTTTTAATCATTAAAATGATTTGTAACCAATCTAATCCTTGACCATCAGTGGTGGTGTTGGGTTCTCTTTTTTGACGGCTCCATTTTAACCACTGCTGATGAAAACTGCTCTGCTGATACCAAACCACCCACTACAACCCATGAAGCAACAGGATTCATCGCGCTTTTATTTTGAAAACCGACACGCAAAAGGAAGCAGCCACGTGACCCATGCAATGCGAGGCCTCGTTTGTTGCCAGTCACGTGGTTTTCAACAAGACGACATAAGCCTCGAAGCGGGGCTTCAGGTAGCCCATCACTACCTTCTAGTGACTTTTTGATTCTCTGTTTCCTGCTGCCTTTAGGTGATCCCTTGGAAATCCGGGATCCACTGGTCAGACCCTGGCAGTTTTCCTGTTTTCAGAACCTTCCTCATGACGGCATGGAAATTACCCACTGGTTGTCCGAGTTCCTAGACTCACCTCTCTGTTGTTTGCAAGTGTCTCCTGGTTCCCACGACTGGTGGCCAAATCACTCCTCTGTGTCTCCGTTGAACCTGAGCCAACCTGTCTGTTCACCGCCGCACTCCTCCATTGTTCCTGGACCAACAAAAAAGACTTGGACCCAGAACATACCCAGTCACCCTCCAAGACTCTGATCCAACCACCAAAAGTAAGATCTGCTTCAGCATCTCCATTTCCCACTCCACCTGAACTCACCACTCTGCTCTCCCTCCTCAGAGACAGTTGCTTCCTGTGCCTGCCGGTACTCTGGACCCAGCCTTCGTTACATTTCGTTGTCATTTTAATAAATCAACTTTAACTGATCTTGCTCTCCTGTCTTGGTGTTCTGCATGTGGGCAAGAAGAATTAAACCCAACATGACAAAATGAACAATTACCTAAAACCACATTATAGAGCAACCACAGTTTCAGAAATTTCTAATGTTTTAAATCCAGTTTTACAGATGTCATTTTTTAACCCCAAAATTATGTTGGTTTTTAATTGTTTTCTCTTAAAAAATAGAATAATGGATTTTCTTCTTTAATAGGATCTAAATAAAGAAAAGAAGAGAAAAGAAGAAATGAATAGAATAAAGAATTACCTGAAAGAACAACAAGCTGTAAATATGTTGCTTCAACACATGAATTACTTTCAATTTTTTTTCAAAGTTCTATGTTTGAAACCCTTTTATTATTTCCTCTTTTAGAACCTACTCTTTGCTTTCAGAAATAGTGGAGCAAATGTTCTTCCACAATATTCCAGCCACTCTTTGCTCATTCCTGCAGGTCCACCAGCTCTTTGTTTTGCCACAGAAGATCTCAGATATCTCTCAAGCTCCCAGGCCTCTGGTAGAGGACCCGAGCTCAGAGGATGAAAGAGACCCGCGGAGGGTGAGAAGGGAAATTATATATATATATAT
>JAUZNJ010034043.1:0-12898 GCA_034780135.1 Jordanella pulchra | reverse complement strand
GGGTGGTGGGGGGGGGGTGGGGGGGTGTAAATGCATGTGTATAACATATGCATTAATCTGACCTAAAATGGCAAGAAAATTGGTCTGATTTAAGGAAAGACAGGTCATATGGCTTCTCATCAGCTTGTGCAAACAGCTGGATTCAGCTGCACTGCTGATATCACACAAGGGAGGGATGTACACACAGACACAGCAAATCAAAGCTAATCAACTCAAGTTTTCATGGACCTGCCAGCTAGAATTTAATCATAAAATATAAGCTGTTCCATCAGAAACTAAATGCATTGAATTTTATTTTTCATGCTAATACTACTGAATGACCGAACCAAGTTAATACATAAAAGGGAACCTGTCACCCTCTTGAGGTAAACTGACTCTTCGAAAACCACGACTAGACAAACAATCTTATCATTCAAAGCAAGGCAATTTATTTATATATCACATTTCAGTACCACAAAAATTCAGAGTGCTTTACAGGAGTGTTATTAATATAAAGATTACAAATTTAGTTAATAGATGCAATCATTTGTTCACCAATTTCAAGGGTTTCCTATTTCCACTCATGCACATAATAATTTGTAATCTTTTTGACTTTCAAAACTTCAACTCACATGGTAGCTGTCATAAAATAACTGCCTGTAGGCAGGAATAAACGGAAATGCACCTCTCAGTGGGGAGTTATAATAAAACCACAACTACAAAACAATTAAAACACATTTAAAATGTGACAGGATTGGCTCCTTCTGGCAAAGAACCACTCTTTGCTGCTGCTGGGAGATAAAATTCACACTCAGTCTCATTCTAGTCTAGAGGGAGACTGGGTGCAGCCAAAACTCCCCTTGCAAACAGCATTTGCTTCAGCTGTGATTTTAATTGGGCAAAGATAAAATGGAAAAGATGCACATAAATCTGTTGGGAGTTTGCAATTAAATGAATGACTGAATGAAAATGGGCTACTGTAATGGGAGTGAGATTGTTTATTGGGTTATTTAAATAGTATGCGCTAACTTCAGGAGTTATCAATACATTACATTTGCAGCATTTGTTTTATATCTAATAGTAAATGGATCTTTCACAAACTGCTTCAACGTTCATAGCATTGCAAATGTTCCACACTAAATGCATGTTGTAATGCTGTATGAGACTAAATATTCACAGGAATGGTTTTGACAATGAGGATAATGTTGGCAAAGGATGGGCGTTGCCGTAGAAACATGTTATTAGACCAGGCAGATGGAGACAAAGCCTGTTGAGGCGCGGCAGATTTTAAGGACATGTGATTCTGTCTGTAAGGTGGTTATTGCAAATGCCAGTGTAGTCTGAATTGGATATTGATCCTGTCGATGTAACAGTGTGGAACAGGTAGGATCTGCTGAGCTGAGCCTTGTGTCACCGAGGGCGGGCACCCGGACAGCCTCTGTGAATTCACAGTCGTTTCGGCATCTAAACTGTGCCTGATTGCTGAAATCACAGAATGCTGCAGTGCTGCAGATGACGTGCACACTAGGGTGGACTCTTAGAGAGCCAGCACAATAAAAGCTGTGAAGTCAATGGTGAATGGTCTATTGGGAAAAATAAACAATAAAAAAAATTTGTAGAGAAGAAAGAATTACAAAAACGACCTCAAATTTCTCAAGCAGCAGACAGAACCTTCTCAGAACAGACTGGAAGGAGAACAAACCAAAAGATTCTTCCCAGGATCATTAGAAAAGTAATAAAGGGAGAAAAAGAGTTTTTACACATTATAAATGTTATGAAAGTTTTCCTACAGTAGAAATATTTAAATGTAAATAATTTGAAATTTAAAAAAATTATGACAATTTTGTACATCTTGGCCCCAGTTTTAGGATACAGTACTGTTTTAAAGTGACTTTTATCTTATGTCTTTGATTCTTTGGTATTTTCTTTCTAAATCTTAGCAATGAATGTAGATTGTGATCTTGGTTTACTAAACCAAAATGTTCTGCATTTGGTCAAGCTGAAATTAGGACCCCCTCTGCTGGACCAACAGACAAATTATTTCTCAGTTGCGTCTTTAGAGACGGTGTTTGACAGATGAGTGTCAAATTATTAAATTAAGTTGTTTTTTTTTAAGACATTCAAAAGAATTGCAGTGTAAAAAAATACTTCCTTCAAGTGGAAAAATAATTCAGTTTTCTTGTTACTAAGAAATACAAAGCAGCAACACAATGTTTATTAATTTTCTAGAGCTGAAAACTCCATCCATCTTCTCCCGCTTCAGACTATGGGCGAAAGGCTGGGTACACCCTGGACAGGTCAGCAGGGAGACACAGAGTGTTTTACATACAACATTCACACACACAAACTTGCACCTAAGGACAATTTTAGGGAAACCAGTTAACCTAACAGTCATGTTTTTGGATTGTAGGCGGAATACCCTGAGAGAACCAACACATGCACAGGGAGAACGTCCAAAATCCATGCAGAAAGACCCCGGACTGAACGCGGAACCTTCTTACTACGAGGCAACAGCAATAACCACTGCGTCAGCCTGCAGCCCAGAGCTGCAAACTGAATTTTCTAACTCCCAGAAAAATATTCAACCAAGATGCAGCATTTGTAAAAACATCTAATGATTTACCTCCACTAGGGAGGTTATGTTTTCACTGGCTTTGATTCATCTGTTTTTAAAATAACTGATAACATAATGAACAGATTTTGCTGAAATTTTCTGAGAAGTTGTGTATTGTGACTAGCATCACCATCTGGATCCAGTATTTTTTTGAAAGATTCTTCAAATGCAGATGTTAACTTAAGGGTGAAGTCACAATATGTTGGGGGGAATTAGCTAATTGGCGGAGGTCAGCACTCTCCAACTGCTTTTCATGTTGATATTTGATCAGGCACTAAAAAAAAACACATCTCTAATTCATTTGTATCATCATGGGCTGTGATATCAAGAGACATTTATTGGCAAAGTACAATGGACTGGAATACTAAGGTTAACCTGTCTTAATATGCAGCAGTCATAAACAATGGCTGACAATGGAAGATATTTAGAGAGTTTATAGCTGGTGCATTTCGTTGCTGTAAATAGAGGGGATAAAAAGCCAGACTAATTAGACACTATATGTTTATTCTTAAAAAAAAACAATGAAGCGAAAGTAATTTTCATTATTTGTTGATGAAACATATCGCTTTAAAATCTTAGAGTGAAAAAGATCAAAAACGGGGGAACATTATGCACTGAAAATAACTTTAAGTCTTGATGCCTGCAACTTTCTCTGGAGAAACTATAAGACAGACCTACAAACAAACTAAAGCGACTACCAGTGAAGTCAGCATTTCTAAGAAAAGCAGCACTGGGGATGGATTTCTGGTTGTTTTTTGGGGGGGTTCATGTGTTCCTGTTCTTGACTGGTTTAAATTCGACAAAACTTCTGCTTTTCCTCAAGTCTGTGCTTAATACTATGAACCAGGTTTAAGGTATCTGATTATCTGATCAGTCTTAACAAAGACGAAGATCCTGAAAAAGGAGTCTAAATGCATATATGAAGCTGTTTATTAGATCAGTAACTTCCTTCAGGGTAGATATGGATATGGGCATATTTATGAAAAACACAGATGCTAATTTGTTTTTTATTGCCTATTGGAAAATTAATGTCATTTTTATAAATAAGTAACTATTCAGGTAGGAAATTGTCACAGATAATATTTTGTGTTTTGGTCTGTGAATCTTAAACAGTCAAATCAAACAAATTTGGTACTAGTATTTAATCATAAGTTTATAACAAAGAAACCTTGAGTCTTAACATTTTTTGTGTTTTCTTTTGTTTTATATTGCTCTCATAAATGTAAGACCAAAAAAAGTGTACCTCTGAGGCAAAAGTACCCCATTCTCACTTTTCGTATTTTTTAGGGCATTGCTTGGTTGAGAGGTAGGGCTGTTATTTTCTGGAGTTCTGGTCTTGAAACCATCCTAGCTTACCTCAAATTACACTAGTGAAAACTGAAACAGCTATGTGATGCTAAAAATCTCAAACTGAAAATTCTATTAGCATTATAAGCATCTACTCAAACTCTGTAGTACAGCAGCATGTCCTCTTTGACCAGTTATCACTCTTGTCTGTGATTCTTTCAAACAGACTATGAAGCTCTATTTTTTATTCTCGGTTTTTCAAATGCTTATGCATGTTTCGTTTCACTATAGCTATTGCTATAAGAAGGGTGAGGTGTTGAAGAGTAGCCACCATACAAAAAAGTAAACATTTCTATGACTGTTTTTGCAGCAGATTTTTCTTTTTTTGTTTGTTTTTTTGTTTGGTTTTCTAAAAAGAGGACAGCTGTAATCTCATGTAAAAACAGGTGCAATTTGCTGCTTCTGCTGTACTTGATGCAAATGTCAATTTCCATATATTTAGTACAGCAGTAAATCACACTAGTAGCAGGAGAAAAATATCTGCAAAATACTGAGATTACTCTGCTTTGATAATTCCCTCCTTAATATTTAAAGGTAAGGTGAATATGTACACAGATCTTTTAAAAACAACTTCTTAACATCTGGTAGATTTTATAACATAATGATAAAATGATAAGAATAATAATGATAAAATTATAACAATTATATTTGTTTCTCATGTTGAAAATTCTCCTCTGAAATGTTTGTAAAGGATAGCAAAAATTGCAACAATGATCAGTTGAGTTAAACTATGTAATAGCAGCTGTTTGTTTGCTCTGGATAACATGAAAATGCCAAAGGCACAGAAGGTCTGTCAAGGAGGTTTTCTGAAGAGACCTGTGCAGCTGAGATATAACACAATCCAGCAACCTACAACTGCTCGGCTGTGGTAAGACATGCCGCCCACAGATACAGCCCCGTGATAGCATCTGATGCAATTTACTCCATGTCCAGGGTTGGTGGTTCAAAGTTTGTTGTAAAACCATGAAAGCAAAGGTTGCAGAGAAAATCTCCTCTGAATCTTTCAGTGGGAATTGAACTCTGAGCTTATACAGCAAAGCCTTTAGATTGGATTTCTTGTTTATCTGTAAATGCAGATGGAAAAAAAATTCATAGGATTTTTGCAGCGTGCAAATGACAACTGTCCGGGGTTCTGGGTACTTTAAATATTTGTGTTGACTGGTTAGAAAATTCAATCATTCATAGTATTTGCATGTAATAAAATGCAAAATCACCACATGACTGAAAATACAGAAACAAATCAAATAGAGAAACAAACAAATTTTGTATCAATAAGATTCTTTTTCCATAAAGAAAGAGAAGTAAATCTTGTTTGATTAGATATCTAAAAAAATCAAAAAAAAAAAATAAATGTGTCAGTTTCCTTTGTATTGAACTGTCCTTTATTTTTTTAATTAATCATTTAATTGTTCTTAATATAATCATGTTATTTTACAATATATTCTTTATGCTCTTTTATTGTTTGCTTTGCCTTTATGCAATGTACTTTTCTTTTTTCCTCATGTGCCGCACTTTGAATTGTTGTGCAATTAAAATGTGTTGTATAAATAAGCTTGCTATTCCTTGAATATTATTATTGCTTAATAGAAATAGGAGCAGCAAGGAGATGTTTTATATTATTTGGCTTGTTCATGTAGGTAGGTATGAATACATTAAGCGAAATAGAAGCTTCAAACTCTTAGTTTAAAACCTTCCTCACTTTAAATAGTAAGAGGGGTTTTCTGAAAGTTGAAGGCCTGCTGCAAGCATTGCCAAGTGCAACTTGTACCTATGTTTTTCTAAAATATTAATCCAAACTCTTCTCTGAGTGTTTTTATTTGTTTGTTTGTTTTGCTCTGCCTATCAATTTCGTTTCATAATACTAATAAAAATTACTATGGATTCCTACAAAAATTGAGATGAATTGGTTTTTTCAGGTAAAGGGATTTTGAAAATCCTTCACACAACGTTTTAGAAAATTTCGGTAGGAAAAAAAATAGTGTATTAAATATAGAAAATCAACAACAGGTTTAACTGTGTGTCCCTTTTTATTTTCTTAAGTCACTGTTGTTGCATTTCTTTCCTTATTCAAAACCAGACTTAAAGTCTTTAAACAAGTAGTAACTGTAGTTGAATTAATGAAACACTACTGAGTAGTTTAAGTATATGACACCGACTGGGAAACTGCCTTTTGAATACTGCTCTATTTTAGGTGCATAATTTAGTGGCAGTCTCAGTTTCTGAAAATGGGGATAAATTATAGTGACCCTTTCTAAGTGAATTAACATGGGTGATTGTGGATGTAATTGCTAATTAGCATGACTCAGTGATTGTACAGTCTCACAGGTGGATCATTTTCACCCTCACTGGGTTTTAAAAGTGGGTAGACCTTATGAACAAAGGCATTAAATTAACAGCAGCTTTCACGTTTACTGAAAGTCTCCTCTTTCCATGACCTGAAATGCAAAGTGAAAAATGATGAAGCAGAATAACCAAAATCTATTGTACTTCAGGAAACTACAAATACAGGCACCCGGTGTCAGCATTAATGTGACTTGGTGAAGGTAAGCAAGGAAAACTTAACCTCATAAGTAAATACATTTTATTTCCAAACTTAGTTTTTTCATAGTTATAAAAATTAGAATAACCTGAAGCAAAAACGAGCACCATTAATTCAGATCTCTGAACAAGTCCCCTATGGAGAAAGCCTTCCTGTAAAGCTTGTATTATGCTAAAAGTCATTCAGTTGTCAGTCATTCTATTCCGTTTCCTTTCTGACCTGTTGTTTCTGTCAGAGGTCTTGAGGTGTCTTGGGATTGTAGCAAGAATAATAAATTTGAATGAAAATAATTTTTAGTCAGGCCATATATTCATGGAGCATGCAGGCAATGTCACACTACATATCATACTTGTTCATTGATGCAAGGCCAACTTTAACCAATTCTGGTAGTTTTACCATATGCATTGACAATTTCTGCATATTTCCCTCCTTTCAGCTTAAAAGCCTTGGTGTTATGTTGGACACCCATCCTCTCCTTCACTTTCTACATCAATAACATAGCCTGGTTAACTTACTTTCATTTCTGCAGCATCAAGCAAGTCCTTCACTCACACTTTTGCTAAACTGTTTCACAGTCCACTCACTTCTGAACTTTGCAAACTATACTCCCTATCCTCCCTTTCCCGCAGAAAACCTCCATAAACTGCAACTATGACAAAAGACAGCAGCTCATATTGTAACATCATCTATGTCTCTCTTCACACCTGTGCTACATCAACTGGATCCTTATCACATTCAACATGCATTGAGCAAATGAAGGAACAAGGCCAACAACAACCTTGTCATTTCTCAAATTTCTGATTTTCATATCTATCAAGGTGAATGGAAGTTCACTTCATAACTGGAAACCCACCTACTCAGACTTGCTTTTGTTCCTAGAAATCTAGAAGCCAGGATTGTTTTTTTTAACAGCTGATATTTGTTTTTTTGTCTATTCCTTTTTCATTTAGTAATTATTTGTTATCTTATTTACTTTTCTATTATTTTATTTAGCACATGATTTACCCTTAGGGTGATTGTGAAACGAACTCATAAATAAAATAATCACAATAAAAGGTGCTAGCTATTTGCAAGTGTGAATCATTTTATAATTGTATCATATTAATGAAAGACTATATTTTTTGTGTAAGTTTGTGTTTTTCCTCTGACTAATGAAACCTTTTCTCCCCATTACTGCTGTAGCTGATTTTTAGTGGCTTTTTATGCAGATACATACTCCTGGAACGTTAAGCTTTTTGCACTCTGACCTGACAATGTTCTATTTACTTCAGTTTCTCCCAGGGAAGCCCATCTATATTTATTCTTAACATCATGGTGGTGTTAAGAATACATGGGGATAGAGATAAATGGAGATGTATTTATATATTAAGAATAAATGGAGATTTTTATATCTGACCCTTCTTGGAGAAAAGCTTCTCCATGCTAAATTAGCCTGAGTTAGCGCCTTAAACTTATAACAATGGAAAGTGTTCAAATCATAAGATGGCTTCTTTGACCCCCCTCCCTAACAGTCTGTCTTCCTTGGCTAGAATATGGACGTTGTTGTCCTCAAATGAGCGTCCTTTAGCCTTCAGGTGTAGGTGGACAGCTGAGTCCTGTCCTATGGAGTTAGACCTCCTGTGTTGAGCCATGCGCTGTGCAGAGGTTGCTGATGTTCATTTTTTCCATTAATTTTTAAGGCCATATTTTTAATGCCAGTTTCAAAGTAAATTAGAGGTCCATAGTTTAAAAAAAAAAAAAAAACTAAAACAATTTACTGAGATCATGAACAACAATAGGTGTGAGGACAAAAATCACACTTGCATCATCAGGACCTTTTATCAGGTGAATGTGACTGAGTAAAATGAATAAAGATATATTAAGGCTTATCTCTGTAAGTCAGCCTTGGTCTGGTAACATCATATCAGCTCCTCATATATTCAACAGACAACGTGATGATATAAGACTCGATTCAATGTTACTTTTTAACCTCAAAAGCTAGAAGTCGTGCTCTTCTTCCTCTAAGTTGTTCCAGGTAAAATTGATGGACAGTCTTGTGTACTTAAATAAAAACCACATGCATTGCTGTGACAGTCTGTCTTTTGATTGTTTTCCCTTTTTTCCCCTCACCACCATCTAAACAACAGCAGCCCTCAGATAGATGCCCCAGACCTTTCATGAAGTTATTAACCTTTTAGGAGGAGAGCCATGATTCAGAGGTGGCCACACACTCTCAGGAGGTTACGATGCAACACACACCTGCTGAGTCAGGCAGAAGGAACCAAGAGGGAGGGTGGGACAAAAAGAGAGCAGGTGTTTATGACAAGTGAAAAACAACAGATGCTAAAAGAAAGTCTTGTTCTTTTTTTATTTTTTTATTTCTCTGAATGCTTAAGGGCTAACTTTACTCACAGGTAAAGGAAAAACAGGCATGGTTGTTTGAACAAGATTTTTGATGCAGTGCTTGAATAGAATGCGAGGCCATGACATAAGACACCTGTACTACATGCTTTCATAGTCAGCAATGTGAAAGTCTTTTTTTAAACATATTGAGAACCATGAACAAAAGAACAGATTTTATCTCTCTTACACCTTTTCAACATTTTAGAAGTATATTTGAGATGTTGAAGTTATAACAATTTGTAGTTCTTCTAGGTTTTATAAGACTAAATCAACCCTCTAATTGTAAAATATAATCCCAAACAATACCTTGTTTATACAGAATTCCATTAAAATACAACATACTAAAGCTAGATCATGCTGTATTTCACAAAGATGAATTTTGTTCTTTAAGTACCTTCCCCTTTAAGTACCTTGCAGAAATAAATATGTCCTATAAACATTTTTTTTTAATGTATGGCGTCAATATTCTGCCAAAAGTGCACACACGGAATAAATACTCCCACAAGCAGCTTTATTTCATAAAGACGCTCAAAAAACGACTCCTCCTGCACATGTTTACCGTTTTACATGCGCAAATGGAGAGAAGCCTTGGAAGTTTGTAAGCAAAGTTAACAATAAATAACTTACAGTTTTAAATACCGATTCCTGGGTAGTAGCCAATCACATACGGGTTGCTTTGTCCAGTAGGGTAACGCCTTCAAAGAGACAAAAGTTGACATGAGCGCACAGAAACGGGTCCACACGCGAAGAGGAGAGAGGCTGTGTGCGTGTGGTTTGATTTCCACGCGCGCAAAGAAGGAATAGGCTCTCACAAGTGTGATGTATTGGAGCCCTGTGGTATTCCATTTGCGCATGTAAAATGGTGAAAATGTGTGTGAGGAATAGTTTTTGAGTGTGTGTATGAAATAAAGCTGCTCGTGGGAGTACTTATTGTGTGTGTGGACTTCTGGCAGAATATTGACGCCATATAAATGAATCTTTAAATGAACGCCTCAGTCAAAATTACCCGTACAGTTGCAGCAGCAGCCTGAGACGTTTTTCCTCTTCTCCTTTTGTCTTTGCTCGATGTTGTCATTTTAACTGGTCACCAGAGAAGGCAAATGTTTGGAAGAAAGCTGTATTACTTCTATTGCAATCTCAAAATTATACCCTGTGTTTACAAAATGACAATAAAGTTTGTCTAAAAAAAGCTTTTTTATGCTCCTTTAAATCTGTATAGTAAACAACTTGGGAGATTTTCTAAAATTTAAGTTATATGACTGCTTTTTTACTTTATATCAGCAAATCTGTACATTGTTTTTAGAAAAAAAGCACAGTTACAGTTACAAGAGTTTTTGTATATTGGATGAATAAATTAGGTTGAGACAAACACATCCATGGTTCGTTCTAACATCCGTGTGAGCCTGCGATTATTAATAAATACATTTAAACTAATCATAAATGTTTAGTCTTCATGCATGGTTTCATGCCTATATAAAACAAGAATGTGACTCCTGCCTTTTAACTTTATGCTGGTTGTGTGTGATTACCTGCTCATGTGAAGCTTCAGGGCGCAACAAAGGAGAGTTCCACATTAAATAAAAATGAGTAAAGTGAGGGAAGTTTCATTATTCATCTCACATTGGCATGCCCAACTCCCCAGCTTCCCAAAGGGAACGCTATGAAATTTCAATTGGCATCATTCTATGTGTCGGGTTTTAATGTCAATATCGCAGACAGTCTTCAACAGCCTCGCAGCCTCCCTTCTGACTCCAACACGGAACTTCAAAGGAACACTTCTTTGAATCCCTCAGTCTTGCATTAAAAATGTTAACCTTGGAGACATGCTAACTACCAGATTGCGTATGTTGCCGAATTCCAATGAAGAATTTGATCATTCAGGACAAGAGAGAAGAAAGGACTTGCTGTCTGCCTATGAGTCTGTCCATCTGTCCACCTGTCCGAAACTCTGCATCATCCCTTAATGACTCTTTAATTGTCTTTACCCCATGTTCAATACTGAACTCGGGATTTCTCTGTTTCTCTTGAAAATAATGAACACGGAATGCATTTGCTGCAGACAATCAGGAGAGGTGTGCACAAAGCAAATTGTTTTGCATTATTCCTAGTAATATATTTTGACTCATAAACAAATGGCCCAGGATGAAAAATACAATTTTTTCATGCAATTTTAATAAAAAAAAAATGCAGCTTCACAGAAAAGCTGAACTGTTCTTATGGGACTTTTGGCGGCTGCTGCTCATTTGGCCTCAGGTGTGGGACTCTAATGGTTTGCAGCCGAGACTCTGCATGAGAGCCAATGTGCTCATAATGATGCCAAAGCTTTAGAAGTTGGTACACTGGCAGGAATATATATGCAGGTGCTGCAGTTACACTTTGGTAAGCTCTATAGTGAACGGTTTTCTATCCTCCAGCAACATGTGACAAGACTCGACATCCCACAAGACAAAGAAAAAAACTCTGTAATAAATAGGGCCTGGATGTTACGCATCGCAGCCTCATTCCACTACACACAGGTTTCCATGCTTACATTAACGGTAAGCCAAAGAGGGAATCGTCATGTCTTACCCATGGTTAGAAACTTCCCTTTACAATGCCTGAGCAGATTATAATCAGTGAAGACAGATACCTTGGATCTAATTATCAGTGTGTTGCCCTAAGGGTTTTAAAATTTTTAATACGGTAACTAGAGCAGCCTGTATGATCATTACTTAGATAATTCATTAATTAAGAGAGAGAACAATGTTCTGTTGAAGGAAGAAAATGGAGCATAGCTACAGAGGCCAGAGTAATAGTTGTGAAAAAAAGTATTACTGTTTGAATGAGCTGCAATAACACTATCATATTACTGATATTGCAGAAGATATTTCAGCTTAAAAAGCAGGGAGGGGTGTATCTCCAGAGACCTTTGTGGATCGGACAGATTTTGCCCCATCTGCTACAGCTGATCACAGGCAAAGTAGTTTAAAATAAAAATCTGTCTGGATGTCACTCTGCCCTCATTTCATTTAAATTAAAGTCCTTCCAAAGACTGGAAAAAATCCTCTTTCCCCTCTTGCCCTCACTTAATATATGGAGAGGTTCGAATAATCCTTATAAAGTTCATTTTATGCAGCTGGGAATCTCAAGAAAAGCATTTATACATAATGTGAGCCGTCCGTCTGATAGACCTGTAAGGAATAGATTATCATCATCTGTGCACATTTGGTACGCCCACACAGTCTCTCAATCGTCACATTTAGTGGGGGCATGAATGGGAAGGAAAATGTCATTAGTGAGAAAGGTAATCTGTTTCTTGAGAGGAATCAGAGATCATAATTGGATTTTCTTCAAGACTGCTCAAAGCTTTTCAGAGTCTCAGACCACTAACACATTAATGATTGTAAGCTGACTGAGGTTGAGAGTGGGCTTAGTAAAAAAATTGGCCTCCTCCACAGGTGCATGAATATAACTTTAGATAGCAGCA
The DNA here is from genome assembly GCA_034780135.1 of Jordanella pulchra. Classification (NCBI taxonomy): domain Eukaryota; kingdom Metazoa; phylum Chordata; class Actinopteri; order Cyprinodontiformes; family Cyprinodontidae; genus Jordanella; species Jordanella pulchra. Next base: position 571 of record JAUZNJ010034043.1, on the reverse strand, counting down.
ACTGTGCTGTTATTAAAAAACCCTCCATCCCAAAGGTTTGAATTTATATGAATTCACAAAAGGTACAGTCAGGAGTGAAAATAATGGGATAGATTAGACAAGAAAGGGCCATTGTATCATAAAGTAAAAATAAAAAATACTTAAGTGCAAGAAAGGAATAAATCAGACAGTTATCTCCCCATGACAGAATACCACAGAGATATCTAAATGTGATTCAGCAATTTTATACTTATGTTAGCATCTTGCAAAAAGTTCAAATACCTTTTGAACTTTTACTTATTTAGTAGGATAAAATTAAATTTACTCTTAAAAATAAAAACTGGGAAATTTTGGATCATTAATCATTAATGTAAGGCAATAGTTTTTCTTTCTTCTGTAATCTCAATTGCATCTTTTTGTAGGTATGTCTCTATCAGCTTCAGGATGATATAGCTAAAACTTAATCATGTTGGATGGAGTGTTAGTGAACACAGCTTTTTTTTTTTTTTTTTTTGAACACAGATTTTAATGTCATGCCAAATATTTTCCTTCCTTCCTTCCTTCCTTCCTTCCTTCCTTCCTTCCTTCCTTC
>JAUZNJ010034042.1:0-37757 GCA_034780135.1 Jordanella pulchra | reverse complement strand
TTGGCTGGCCAATTTAGAACAGAAATACCATGGTCCGTAAACCAGGCACGGGTAGATTTTGTGCTGTGTGCAGGCGCTAAGTCCTGTTGGAACCTGAAATCTCCATCTCCATAGAGCAGGTCAGCAGCAGGAAGCATGAATCAGAGCAGGTCAGAATCAGGAAGCATGAACAGCTGAATCAGACATGAGATAGTTATGTTGAAGTCCAAAGTTCTGCTGTGAGATGCGCGTTCGAGTTTGGGGTGGAGTGCTTAGCTTTGAACGGAGGGGGGAGGGGGAGATGGAGTGCCACTTATGAAATCTTTCTACCTCTCCAACATTACCAACCATAGCTTTAACTTGTGCTTCGGTGTTTGTGTCCATATTCAGCCCTGCTGTATGAACTGAAGGTTCCACGCTGGGACTTTCAGACCGGCCGGCAGCTGAGGACGAGTCCACTCTATGACCGCCTGGACACCCAAGGGGCACGCTGGATGGAAAAACATGGCTTCGAAAGGCCCAAATACTTTGTTCCACCGGGAAAAGGTACAAAACCCACCGAACATCAACATTAAACCCCCTCATCCTCCCAACAACAGAGATTTAAGTAGTTAAGACAGGAGGTTCAGTTCCAAGGATGCTGGATTCTGAGAAGCAACAGAAAGGCAATAGTTATACAAGAGACTTCGTAGAATTTTATGCATTAACTGACTTTTATAAACTCTACCAAGAAAATGATTTTATAGAAACCTTTTGTTTATTTACCGTCCAAGCTTTAAACAACAAAGTGAAGTTTCTGAGTTTCTATAGTTTAATTTATCTTTTTTGTTTGTTTGTGTTTCTGGTAGATCTACTTTCTCTGGATCAGAGTAAGACCTTTTACAAGCCAGACTGGTTCGATATTGTTGGAGCAGAAGTGAAATGCTGCAAAGAGGCCGTCTGTGTCATCGACATGTCCTCCTTTACAAAGTTCGAGCTCACTGTGAGTCTCAGCACCTTTTATAATCAGATAAGACAGATCAGGTGGAGGAGAAATAAGAGCCTCCTTTCTTTTGCAGCTCCTGATTGTTTAATAGTTTTTAAACATAATCTTAATCCCAGTGGGACTCTTTTTCTGTAGAATCAGTAATACTCTTTAGGGGGAGCTGCTCTCAAATATAAAAGCATTACAAGGGCAGGTTTTTTATTTGTTAAGCTATGTTATTGTTAATCATTACTTAATCCTAGAAAACACTATCCCCAAAACACACAGACACCTGCCTCTTCTGATATCACAAGAAGCAATTAGAATTTTTTTATTTGTTTTCTTTCTTTTCTTGTTTTCAATTAACCTGATGTTGGGTTAGGCTAAAGCAGGAGTCCCCCCCCCTCCTCCCAAGTCCAGCAAAATAAGTCACTTAGAGCCGCATATATATATAACATGACCTGTTAATAAAACACTACCTTTTTTAAATATCTCCTATAGGAAATCTGTTGCCATTAAAAAGTATATGTATATATTTCTTTCCTTTTAAAATAAGTAAAACATAAAAATATCTCAAAGATATAGGAGGAAATTTCTTCTGTAGGATATTATTTCCTGTAAAAACTAAAAAGAAAACAAGATTTCCAAATTAATGACAAGGAAAATAGATCTAAACATATCTGTATCTTTTAATTTAATTCTGGTACAAACATTAAAATATTCTTTTAAAAACCTGCAAAGCTTCTAAGAATGGTATTTGTTATAATAAACATTAGTTGGTTGTTAATATCACTTTTATTTACTAATAAGGGTCCTTGTAGGGGATCCAAAGAGCCACTTGCTGCTCTGCACACCTTTGGACTAAAGAGATAAAAGATGAGACGACACGCTGGTGGTAATGTCAGGTCACATTTAATTTAGATTTAACTGAATAGGGACAAGTATGTTTCATGAGCTCATATTATCTGCTTCAACATTTTAGCAAATGCTAATTCTAAGTGTCCGTCCTCAGAGGGGTCTTTACAATACAATAACAGTAACATTATTAATAATTATAATTAGCCGATGAAACGACCAGAAACAGATTTTTACCTTTTTAAAGTTTTAAATATCATCAACGTTTGGTTCAGCTGGACCATCTACAGCAGCATCCATCTAATCTTACAGCCTGTGTGCTTTAGCATCAGATCTGTCTAAAACAACCAATAGTGTTTAATAACTGTGGTTTGTTCCATACTTTTGCCTCCTGTGGTTTTATTGACCAAATTCCTTCCACACTGGGTGGAAAGGTTTGGTTTTCCTGGGAAAACTGATGCTACAGCCTCTGTTCCTTCCTGCCGTCTCAGTCGACAGGGGAGCAGGCTTTGGAGCTGCTACAGTATCTGTGTGCCAATGACCTGGACGTCCCCGTCGGACACATCGTCCACACGGGCATGCTGAATGAAAGAGGAGGCTATGAGAACGACTGCAGCGTGGTGCGCCTCAGCAAGAACAGGTTGGAGCTGTTTTAAGAAAGAGCAACGCTGCCGACATGTGCTCAAGTTTCACATAAAAAATGAATAAAAATGCGCCGTCTTGTCTCCAGTTTCTTCATCATTTCTCCCACAGACCAGCAGGTCCACTGCTGGTCATGGATAAAGAAGCACATGCCCAATGACCCACACCTCCATCTAGAGGATGTGAGCTGGAAGTACACAGGTGAGCTGCGGCTGGATGGGAAGCTACCCCCTCAGCCTCTTTAATAGCTTATTTAACAACTGAAATTTTTACACCTAGCTTTGAATCTGATTGGTCCACGAGCGATGGATGTCCTGGCTGAGCTGTCGTACGTCTCCATGACACCAGAACACTTCCCCTCCATGTTCTGTAAGGTGAGGAAGAGGAGTTGAAGCAGAGCTGATGACTGGCCTTGTTTTGGTCTTTGTTCTCTCCCTCATGTTTGCTCTGTTTGTGTTTGCAGGAAATGAGTGTGGGCTATGCCAATGGGATCAGAGTGATGAGCATGACTCATACCGGAGAACCAGGTTTCATGCTCTACATCCCTATAGAGGTGCAAACCTGACAGGATGTTTAACAGGAGATATTTCCACTTTAGTGATAAAGCTGAATCATTTATGTTTTTTCTGTAGAATAATTCCACTAAAAGTAACTAAAAAAAGACAGTTTTACCCAAAAACCATCCTAATCTGAATTCAAATTTGGATTTTCTGAAATCCACATCATAATATGGCTCATTTTATAAAAATCCTATCTTTAACCTGCATCTTAGACACATTTACTAGTTGTTAGAAGTCCTATTAAATGCCTGTACTGAAAGGAACTAAACTCAGTTGATTATGATCAAATAAGGCTGCGTACTCCAAGCGTCTATCCTGATGGAATCGCAGGTCCAGGTGTGATGAGTTGACATAAACAGACGAGGCGCCATCTTCTGGCAGGAGTCCTGATTGTGATGTAATGCTTTGCAGAAAGGATAAGACTTAAAAGTATTGCTACAACCAGCAGCACTATGAGCAAGTAATGCTACCTAAGCCTTAGCATTCTCCAACCGTCAGACTGCTTTACCAGCGCAACTCAAGTTTTATCCCTCTTGGACTCAAACATCATCTTGTGCCTGCTTACGCTTGATCTTGGTCTTGTCTTTTTTTTTTTGTATTTTTCCCAAACTACGGTGGATGTTTCACACTTGCTCACCTCCTTTGCTTCAGCTTGTTGACTAATTGTTTGCAAGTGCAGGGATGTAATCCTGGTCACATTATGTTGTTATGGTGAATATTTACTGAAAGCCTTTATTTACTAACAAACTGAGCCAAATCAAAACTTAAAGGACAATAAGAACTGATACTATACCAGCAAAACACTGTAATCTGTTATAAGAACATTGTATGCAACCAGAGGGACTTACTGGCTTATAAATAAAATAGAAAAAAAATGTCAACAAATATGACAATGCACCTTTAAAAGTATCTGCTTCTAATTTGCTTGACATCCTCTCAGTTCCTTTTAATGTAAAGTTCATAGACAGTTAACTGTTGACAGAGTTACTGGTGTCTAGCCTCTTCCACTTGACATTAGGGTTAGGGTACCAATATCCCTCCATCAGAGTCAGCGTTTCCTGTCAGTGAACTTAAACTTTGATCAAGCCGGGTGTTCCAACAGGACAAGGATCTTAAACTCACATTAAAACTAATTTTAGATCAAAGAACAATTCAAGACTAGAAAACGTGTGGACTGTCCATGAATCTGGCTCTGAGGCCACAAACCAGTATTAAAGGAGATGTAGGACCAGCCACCATGTTGGATTGGTTCGATGTCATCATAAAAGCCATAAATGAAAGCTTTAAATTAGCTTCTGATTTACATATTATCTTCATATGATGCTTTGTAGTAACAAGGATTTAATGTGTAAATATGAAAAAGGCCTATAAAGTAATATTACTGCAAAAGGCTAAGGTTGGTGTATTCATGTCTTTCTTTCAGTACGCACTGCATGTGTACAATGAGGTGATGTCAGTGGGGCAGAAGTATGGCATCCGCAATGCAGGGTACTACGCACTGAGGAGCCTTCGCATCGAGAAATTCTTCGCCTTCTGGGGTCAGGACCTCGACACCTTCACCACGCCGCTGGAGTGCGGCCGAGAGTTCAGGGTCAAGTTCGACAAGGTCAGTTTGGTCGCAACAGTATCCTATATCTGCCCTCAAATCAATAAGTTTACAGAAAATCTCAAACCTCCCTAGTTGTTTTCCAGTCTAACTGGTCTTTGATCTCTGTCTGCGCTGCGCTTCCATAGGACACTAACTTCCTCGGCCGTGAGGCGTTGCTCCAGCAGCGTCAGGAGGGAGTGTTCCGCCGGTTCGTCATGCTCGTCTTGGAAGACCACGACACCGAGCTGGACCTGTGGCCGTGGTGGGGAGAGCCTGTCTACCGCAGCGGTCAGCTGGCTGGAACAACCACCAGCAGCGCCTACAGTTACACTCTGGAGCGCCATGTGTGCCTGGGCTTTGTGTCTCCGCCCCCAGGCCCCGAGGGTCTTCCCACGCCAATCACCCCCGACTTCATTAACCGTGGCGACTACGAGGTAGACATAGCAGGACAGCGCTACCCAGCCAAAGCCAAGCTCTACCCCTTCAGCTCCCTCTTCGCCCAACAGAAACGACGCAAGGAAGACATGGAGCTCAGCAACTTCCAGGGGAAGTGAGGCAGCGGTCGGAACACTCATTAGATCACCACATTCACTCCAGATCCCACCCTTTCCTCCATGATCCTAGGGGCTGGCTGTACAAGCACTCTCTGTTAACCCTCTATTTAAATTTCATGTTTCATCTTCTGCTTTTAAAGTGCAATATTTAAGAACCTATTGCTTGAATTCTCATATTAATAAAACCCAGTTGTTTTTTCCTCCAGCCTGTAGTCCTGACTGCAGTTCTGCTGCAGTTATTTGCCTTTCTCAAGGCACGATCAACACTAGCAGTTGCAGATTTTATTCACTGACCTTTAACCCGTCCTGAAGGACTTTATACCTATAGCCTTCTCCACATTAATTTTATGTGGTTGAGGCTTCGCTGCTGCACAATCTGAAGGAAGCTTAGTGCAACATTTTACCAGCTGTGTATCTGCTGGCTGATGAGAAGCACGGATTCAAATACTTTATACTCTCAGCCTTAAAACACTTTCATGTCAGAAAGCATATCTTCTGTAAAAGGGACGGCGATCGTAGGGATAATTGGTAAACCAGAGCGGTCTGCCCACCGCGCCTCACCCCATCCTGCTGCAAACACTTATCCAAAGCAAATCAGGACAAGCTTCTTCCTTTGCCATCGTTATCCGCTGAGAGCTGCTGTAGTGTTGTGTGTGCTCCACTGGTGAAAAAGATTTATGTTCCCCATTTTGTTTGGTTCTCTTGAATTGTTGATGCACTTTGGAGGTTTAGACTAAGTTTTACTGATGTTTTGTTGAATGTGCGGCTGATAGGAGAGCGAACCGGCCCTTCTAGCCGTGCTGTTTTCAGTCCTCAGTATGTAACAGTTTGGAAATGTTTGTGTGAAGCAAAGACTTCATTGCAGTTTCAAATAAATGTATTTTTGTATAGCTAGTGTGTTTGAGTCTACATTGATGTATACTGAATTTCTTGTTGTGAATCTTTACATCTGTAGGGTTATGGTGTCAGGAATTCAGCACTCTGTATTGTGATAAGTCAAGGTTTGATTTTGCTCTCCACTGATACTTCCCGCTCAAAAAGTAGAACCAACTTTTAACTTAGTTATAAGCAATATTGACCACTTAGTTTGGGATAAGTCAGAAAAACATTAGTTGCTTTTAGCCTGACGGATAAAATACTGATATGTAGAAATGTCTGTTAGCACTGAACACTGCATTGATCGGTGTGTTTAAGTCCCTGGACTCACTGCTGCTTTCTTGTGTGGAAACAAGCAAAAACTCTGCAGAGACTCCTAATGTCTATGCATGAGTCACAACATAATGAGCCAATAACCAAGACGATTTCTTATTAACATCTGCAAAATCGTTTCCCTGAAACGATACATGAAGGACAGCACAGAGCCAACAGTTGGATAACAAATAGAAATTTATTAGCATAATAGAAGTTAGGAGGCATCACATCCGCCTGGCTTTACGTGGGCGGCATCCGTTGTGTGGCACGGGGGTGTTGTCTGTGATCGATACCACCTGCAGGCCTCCCATCGTCAGGCCTTTGATTGCAGACTGCAAAACAGACAGGAACACAGTCAGTCATTAAAGAAACTGCAGGGAACCCATCAGACTCTGGTTGCTTTAGTTACTCCCATCATGAAAGGAGACCCTACATTTACCCCCCCCCCCTTTATGCTAAAATCCCACTCTGTTTTCCATTAACAAATAACTTTCATTAATTTTCTTGCAGACCAAAAGCAGATTTTGACCACAGGATGCAAGTTTGCATTTATCAACGGAATCATAGCACTTTTCTATATAAAGTGCCAAGTATCTTAAGTCTGTTCTTTAAAACTCTTCATTAAACCCTTTTAGATGAGACATTTGAATTTTATTTAAAGATTAAACCTAATAAAGCAGTGCATAACTATGAGATGGAAGGAAAATCTTTTTTTTTGCGATAAGCTTTGTGGAAAGAAAGCCAAAACTAGTCTACATTTTAAAAGATGCATCTATATAGTTTAAATAGAAAGCAGCATTAGTACCAGAATCAAAACTTGAAATAAAAAAAATAAATAAAATAATGAAGGAACTGCTTACCAGACGTCCAGGGCCAAGACCTTTGACCACAACCCGAACGAACGTAACGCCCTTTGCTGTTGCTTTCTGTTTGGATAAAAAAATAAATAAATACAGATATTTTTGCTGTACAAATGCAGGACCTATACGACTTCAATAGCTCTGACACAGATAGTTTTGCAGCTTTTATGTGTGTATTTTTTTTAAAAGCTCATAAACTAAGCTCTGCTGCAGAGCGGTGAAGCCTTCCCTGATAACTACGGTAACATTCTCAAGAGACAATGGATTCTACTGGTTAGAGAGCACAAATCAGACAGAAGATGTCCTGCTGATCCTGAGCAGCAACATCAGAGAAGAAAAAAGAAGGAAAAAAAAAAAACTCACAGCGGCAGCAGAGATGCCTGCAGTCTGAGCGGCGATGGGGGTTGACTTCTTGATGTTCTTGAATCCCTCTGTGCCACAGGACGTCCGGACCAAAGACTGTCCTGCGCTGTCTGACAGCTGGATGTGTGTGCTGGTGGAGGACGGAGGTTTACTCTGTGTCTTACAACATATTTTCAACGTGTGTAACACTGACACTGACATTTTATGCTTTGGTGTGTAAATATGAAAAATATGAAAAAAAAAAAAAAAAAAAAAAAAAAGCACTAAAACAGTGGCAAAATGTCAGAAAAAGCTGGCAAATACAAATAAATTGCAGGGATATGTCTGGAGTATAAAAAAACAACAAAAGAAAACATTGCAGAGAAATCTTCCCCACTGTAGGAACCACAGAAGAAGAGAAACAAACCATAAAGTCACTGTCAGAAATATTCAAACAGCTTACTTGTTGTATGTTGCTTTTATGTGAACGATCGGTAAGTCCTCAAACTTTTTCCCAGCCCATGTCAGTGCGCTGTCTTGACCAGGAAATGGAGGAAAATAGCTGCAAGATTGAAACTGGAATGAGCCGAGCATTATGACCCTAAAATAAAAGAGTGATGTTACATGAAATGACTGGATATAGGAAGCCTGGGAGGAATCATGTTTAGTCATGCTTAGTATTAGTTTGCAGGATGATCATGAAGTGCTGTTAATATATTAAAGAAAGTTTAATCAGTTATTGCACTTTAGAAGAGAACCACAACAAAATCTCTTAAAAAAAAAAAACAAAAAAAAACCAAAACAAAAAAAAAAAACAACAAAAAAATAAACAGACATGACAAGTTATACTAGCTGGACGTGTTGGCTTTTCAATAATAATGATAATAAAATAACATTGTTCTACTCATCTAAAATATCATTCTACCAAACATCTTTTTCAGCCTAAGTAGAGAAAACAAATCTGATAAAGTGGGAGATATATTTAGTATTGTTATTATTTTAACTCCATTTGCAGATGGAAACATAAGTTTTACTATACCATTTGCTTTACAGGGAGATGCATGATCATCCAAACAATAAATTTAGTCTTTGAGAATTTAGCTTAACTTCAGGCAGTCTTCTATATAGGTTTCCTTGGCATCAAATAACAGGGATTTTCCAACTATCAAAGAATTTGTGTCCCAGGTAGAAATAAGAAAAATATGTTTATCATGTTTTATTCACACTGTATTACAAGACACAAAGAAGAACTTACAAAAAGGTATGATAGACAAATTACTATTTATGTTATATAAAATAAATTGAGCGTTTTTGCTATATGCATGTCATCTCCAGGCCGGGTTTTGGATTTTTAGTCATTCATAAGACAACCCTAACCCTAAGAAAGTAAATTTGAATCAACAGCAACTTTACTGACAGATGGTACAGAAATTCCTTGTTTTAATGTGACATATATTTTTTCTTGAAAGATTTATTAGCATTTCCTATATCTTTGATTAAACGCACAGCTGTCCCTAGGAATTACTTGCATTTCCACCACAAAATGTAACTTTTTTCTAAATCTTTGTCTAATTTAAATCAGTTGCATCAGCTGTGATGCAACAGCAGAGCTCAAAATTAAGGTGCAACTGTAAAACAGATTAGCAGGCCATTATGTCATGAGGTTTAAAAAAAAAATGCTCACCATTGTCATTTCTATGACTAAATATAATAATATATTTATATTTACTTCATTACAAGCAATATCAGTTAATGTTTCTACACATTGTAATGAAGGAGCACAAATAATAATTATTTCTAAAAATTTGTGTTGGATTTTTTGAAATTATTATGCTCAAATTTGACTTAAGCGTGAGAATCGCCCAACTGTTCCTGATCAGATTCCATTCACAGAATCACGCCTGTTAACTACAGGCGGATTCAATAATCAATAAACACTTTCAGTAAATACAACTACCTGGATTATTGTTGTTGTTTTTCCAACTCTATGCTACATACAAACGCTGTCCCGTTTTCTTTGTTATTTTTTAAATCCCATTGTATTGCATCAAGCTAATTCAACTGCCTAAACATTTTCGGGGACCAACAAACCCATGTATTGCCTGTTAAGGGAGCTGTGCGACAATTAGCAGACCTGAAGTCTTTCCCGGTGTTAGCTTCTGCCTCCTGATGTCTCGCAGCGCTGCTGGACAATGTCCTCTGGATCGGTAGCCACCTGCTTCCACACCTAAACACACACAGTGTCATTAGAACGACATGGAATATAAATCCCTGGGAACTGGTTCTGTTAGCACACGCTTTTCTCCTGTCCTGCAGTACATGCAAACCTTTAATGCATAGCAACGCTTCCTAAGCATTAGCCGTTAGCTAACAGGAGTTTCTGTAAACACCTTAAGAAACACTTACCGTGGAACTGTCACGCTGGCATTTAGTGGGTTGGTGAGCTGTCTACATAACGCACTCACTGAATTAAACACAACACACCTTAGGTTAAACATGGTTCATTTATAAACACACTTTCACAGTTCGCCTGAATAAGCGTGACATTGAGAGTGACGGTGACGGACGAGACCATTTAGTGGAAGGAAAGGGGGGGGTGGAGAACACATATATTTATGCCAGCATTCGTTTTCCAGCTCAGAGTTAAATAATATTTTTATGTTTTTAAAACTAGTTAAACGAATATTTGTAGTCAAGTGATTTTTTTATTTTTTGTTAACCGTTTTTTGGAAAAAAACGGAAGCCACCCCCGCAGTGGGTCAAGACCATTTGCCTGGTATTATGCTAATGCTAACCATTCTGGTGTTATGCATAGATGCCACTGCTCCCCCAACACTTGAATTACTCAGCCAGTTTCGACGGGTACATTTTGCGTTTTATATTCTCTGATGTAGATCCACCATGGTCATCAAAGACACCACCGTTACCTCAGTAACCGTGAAGACTCGCTGCTGGAGAACAAGTGTTGATTTCTTTGTCTCAAATATCTTGACAGTTTCAGTCATTCATTGATACAACTCTCATTAGCTACAACAGCCGGTGAGGTACATAAAAACAAAAAAAACTCCCAAAACATTACAAGGTGCAAATACCATTAAACAAAACAAAATCTAAACCACCAACAATGCTAATAGACAACATCCATAAACAATTTGCGACATATGCCATATTTACGACATATGACAATGTGTACAAATATTGGTTTTTGTTTTTTTTTTGGTTATTTTGTTTGCTGTTTTTTTTTATTAGCTGGATCTTTTTATATTCATTTGGATTTATGTATTCCTTGTATTCTTTGTTCTTTGCTAATAAATATTTTCCTAAGTTCCCTGTTCATTCTCCCCTTCACCCCCATTCTGTCTTCATTCTTCCTTCTGCCCCATACACCCACAAACTATAAGCCAATCAGCACTCAAACACCACGAGTATTTAAACGTCTCTCTGGCTCTCACTCTTCACTGAGTTCCTCTGTGAGCTACCTGGCATTTCCCCTGTTACTGCTACCTTTTGGATTCGTGTGTTTCTTGTAACCTCTGTTGGTTTTTTTTAATAGGAATTTTCAAAAGACACATTGCTGGCTTTGCCTCTCTGCATTAAGGTCCACACAAAATGTCGCACGATAAAAGGAACCTGGTAGCTTGAGTTTTACAGCAGGTAAAAGCAATTGATTCATCTTTGTGCACAGTGGTGTGAATGTCATTCCCATATTAATTGCAAAACATTACTGGACTGAGAATCACTTTCAGGAAAATGCTGAGAAAACACAAAACCACATTGTGGTGTGTGTTTGGACTACTAAGGTGGACTTAGTACATACTGGTAGTGGTAAACCAAAATTAAAGAGTTTCCTATGCTGAAGAACTCAGGAAAATGAGAATTGAAGGCTTATGACAGAAGGCTCAGCTCAAACATAGGCACTAACAGCCAAAGGCAGATCAGTATTTTATTATAATATATACACATTTCCTGCATGAAATTTAAATTTATTCTTATATTAGTTAAACATCTCTCCAAGATCATGCTCGCAGTAAAATGCATTTGTTATTTTGTTCTACAGTTATTGTACTCAGCTTCTTGTCCATGTCTGATGCACCCAGAGACTGCAGTCATCAGGGCATCTCTGGAGGATCCAGAAGGTGTTGGAGAGAAAATACTTACACTCCACACAGTGAGATTTGTTTTATTACCAAATGCATATATGAAAGAAAGACACCCTAAAAAATTACTGTGAAAAATGATGCGGCAGGCTAGTCCATTCTGCTGAAATTTCATTGCAGCAAATCAAAATGGTATTCAGTAATTTGTATGGCCCTCACATGCGTGTATGCATGCCTGACGTCGGGGCGTGCTCCTAATGAGATGACTGATGGCGTCCTGGTGTATCTCCTCCCAGATCTGGACCAGGGCATCACTGAGCTCCTGGACAGTGTGAGGTAGAACCTGGCGGCGTCAGATGGATCGAAACATAATGTCCCAGAGGTGTTCTATTGGATTTAGGTCAGACGAGCATGGGGGCCAATCAATGGTAACCATTCCTTCATCCTCCAGATACTGCCTGCATACTCTCGCGACATGAGGCCGGGCATTGTCGTGCACCAGAAGGAACCCAGGACCTGCTGATTCCTATGGTCCAAAAATGATTTCAATATTTCTTAAGTGATCTTACGTCTCAAGAACTGTTTGAACACTCAGTTCATCATTTTATGTAATTTGCTTCTAGATGTTGGGCTTCTGTTTGCTTTTTCAGTTCTTGCATAGTTAAACTCTTCCATTTTCTACATTTCAACAAGTATTTTGAAAACTTACTAGTGTTAAGCTTCCTTCAGCTTGTTAAACGGTTTCAGCTGTCTGTCTGTCTGTGTGTCTGATATAATGTTGATATCAGTGTTTAAACCCTTAGTGAAATAAAGCTTGTAATTAGCTTCATAACAGTTTAAAACATATCACTGCAACATGGTCCATCTTGTTAGCTTTGTCTTTACTCAACCTCCTCCAGTCTGTTCAACTCTCCAAACCACAAAGATTCCTGGAACTCAAAAGAGGAATGTTGCAAACTGTTTTGTAGCAGTTCAGTTCTGAAATGTCAACCACTATGACTTGGCTTTAGGTCCTTCAGGTCTCCCTGGACTGGTTTTTATGTTGGTCTCTCTTGGTCTCTCCAATGTGATCCCTCACGGAGAGGCAGGGTTCTGTGTTTCCTGGCCTTTTGTGCCTTTACACAGCGGAGGTTGCATCAAGCCCACGTCTGAGGTCTTCTGTGGAGTCAAGTACCAAGTTCTCTAAATTAGTTTTAAAGCTAATCTGCATCAGTGGACAGTCTTTTAGTTATTGGGCCCAAAAGTCGCGGATCTACTTTTGAGTCTTTTTTTACTAGATTTGAAAAACCCATTTTCATCTATTACAATATGTGGCAACCACACCCAGATGAGGCATTTGCTTCACAAACCATAACTATCCTCTAAACTGGTCTTTGTATGTCAGCTCTGTATGCATGCATGTATTTGCATGTAGGGGTTTATCCCCTCTGCTGCGTGCCTCTTTTGACAGCTCAGGGTGTTGGTGCATAGCCCTACTGGGGCAACACCTCCCATCATCTCCTTCATGCGGGAGCCAGAGCAGACAAACAATCAAGGGTTACTAAGGTTTTTAGGGGACAACTGCCACTGTTGAGACAAACCTGTCATGGCTCCATGCACATTATTACTTTATTCGTAATACTTGCTAACTCTGGTCCCTGCTAGCATCCAAGTTATGTTGTTATCTGAAAATATGACTTAGTGAAAATAACCCCCTAAATAACCAAAAATATTGCTTTTAATTTTTGACCGTGTAACTTAACAAAAAGGCACCCCACTGTAGTTTTCTTGCAAAAGGACCTTTAAATACTTGTGGTTGACTAAATATGAAAGACCCATTAGTTAGTTGGCAAACCAGTTAGTAATTCACTTGCTGTTCTTTTACTAGTTGCTTGGTGCACAATGTACCTGTTTCTCTAAAACTGTTTATAATGATTAGATCCAAAGGTTGCAGCCAGCACCGTGAGAGTCTTGGAAGAAGAAGAGAACTGGGTCACATCCTTTAGCTTTATTCAAGTCATCATATAACTACTATGGTACAGCTAATTTACACAGGTCTATATGTACACAGCAAATACAATAATGGTAGACTCACAGACATTTCAATAACAGCCAGACACACACAGACTCTCTGTCACAAACAAACACAAACTCCCACACATAGGTCAGTTATACCAAATAAATATAATGCTCCCCAAAAACATCTTGACACATGTTTTGCCAGAAATGCAGCAATTTTTGCAAATTAGTTTTTCTTCAGAGTGTGAAATGACAGCATCAAATAAAAACATCTAATCTTACAGTTTTGCATTGTTCTATCTCACTTTCCTTAGAAAAAGACAAAAAAATGACAGTTCCTTACAATTTTTTCATGGCAATATGTGACAGAAAAGGATCCTGTAGCTACATAAAACAACACAGATAAAACACAGCTCTACAAACGGGGGACAAACAGAACATTTCAGTCACATAACCAGGCTCTGGTGGATATGGATCAGCTGGAAAAACTAAAGAGGATTAAAATCAGTCATTGCTAGAAAATTTGATCTATAAATGGGTTGTTAAGACGTATTTACCTAAAAGAGAACAAAACAGGGCGACACAACTACAGACACCACAGAACTTATCTGATTAAACGTCAGGGAAATGTTGACTGTAATATTTTATACTGCAGCAGCAACTTAGCAGTGAGTCTCTTGGTTTTCAAGTTAGCACTAGAAGTCCTCTCTCTTTCATCAAGGGTGAATGAAACCAAAGCACAACATGGAAACGTGATCTAGATAACCATTTTTAATCCTTTCAGACCAGATGTGTGTGAACAGAGAGTGGAGTGACAGAGGACGACAAAGACTAGACTGATATGATGTGACAGAGATACTGGGCAGCCTGAGGAGCATCCTCGTAGCAAAGAGAAAACAAAGGTTGTTGTAGGCCACTATACAGGTTTTTAACTCTTTTAAACAAAGTAACCGCATTGATACAAATCACAAAAAATAGCGCCTTAATCTTTCTTTAAAATGTGCTCCCCCTCCCATTTTGCCGTTTGTGCCTGGAGGTCTGAGGCACTGGGAACTTTGGCTGTTCAAGAGAGGATTTTCTCCCTCGTTTCAGGCAGCTTTAGAGCTACCAGGCCTCCACAGACAAGGGCGGCGAAGGCCAGGAAGATGGGAATGATTTTTGTGACGCCGATGAAGGCGGCAAAGATGAAGCTGGCAACGATGGCTGCAAACTTACAGATCCCGTTCAGGATACCAAACGCTGTCCCTCTATAAAAAAAAACAAAACATAAAAGATGTATTACTCTAAATTAATTCTTTTTTAACAATAGGAATCTGAAAGGTAAGAAATGCTTTGGTGTCTAGTCATACTAAATCAATACTTTGCACAACCTCCTTCTGCAATAACTTTAGCTGCAAGTATTTCAAGTATTTTAAGGTTTGTCCCAACCAGAACTTTTATTAGGCCATTATAAAAACAGAAGAAATCCGATTATCATGGATAGGTTCTGCCAGCCTTTTATTAAGAACCTCCTGTGTGTTTCATTTATCTGTTAGTATAATTGCCTGAATCTGAATTGTGTTGTTAAAATCTATTCTAAAATCATAGGAGTGCACCAGAGGGACTTGATTTCTTTTTGTAACAAATTGCAAAAAAAAGCTAAAGTGATCCTTTCTTCATTGGAACATGTTCTCAAAAATTAATTATTTGTTGCCTTCAGGATGCATCTTGTTTTACTGTAAAACAAACCCATATACAAATCTTTTATACCAACAGCCATTGACTGTAGCTGTTTATTTGTGTTTTTTTTAAAACTGTGCTATCTTTTTTACTATTGCTTTTTGTGTGTTTTAATCATTATTATTAATTTTGATCATCAAGCTCCCTGTCACATTTTCTTTTAATCATTTTCTTTTATGTAATTCTTTATTTTGTATTTTTTTTTATATCATATGTTTGTTTTTGTTTGTCTCCTGTGCTGCTCAAATGAATTACCCCTGATGGGATTAATAAAGTGGTCTGAATCTGTTTTCATTTGAACCATTCTAAAGTAATGTTGGCACTAATATTAACATAATTTTCCAGCTGAAAGGTAAACCTCCACCCAACTGGCAAATATAGTGAAGCCTCCAGCAGGTTTTCTTCCAGAATTGCCTTATATTCAGCTTCAGCTGGTGTATGCATTTTTTATTGGCATGTGGCTTATTTCAAGTAGGCCAAAAAGTTAAATCTGTGTAACATAATGCAGGTAAATAAAATAAATAAATATTGTGTCAAATTTCTATATTCCTTGCCAGTCATTAAAAAAAGTAAAACAGTTGTTTTATAGAGATTCAAGCTATATAGAGTAAAATAGTTCAATTTAGATGATAATGGCTTACAGTTAAAAAACAAAACAAAAACAAAATTAAGTTATTTACAAAAATAGAATCACATTAGGCCAAAAAAATGTTTTAAGCACATATATCTTCATAGCTTACAAGAAACAAATGCTTGGAACATGTAATTTGATACGTAATGACTCCATATAAATATTACTGCTTGAAATGAAAAATGGGAAAAATACATTTTATGCAATATTCAACTTTTTTTCAAACATACCTGTTGATGGACGGAAGAATAGTTCAGATTTGTGGTAAATTTGTAGTGGAAAACAAAAGACATAACATAAAAAATTAATTGGGTTAAAACAATAAAACATGGTGTTTTTGTTATTTTAATTCAAGCATGGTGATAAAATGCAAACAAACTAATGGTTAAGATTTGATTGTGCTCACAGAATCCTTTTTAGCATTTGAAAAATATTTGACACTGGTAATGTCTACATCATTATCTGAGATAATGGCTTTTAGCTGGGGCAGCTGGAGAACACACTGAGAACTCTGTCATTAGCCTGATTTGTGTTTTAATAAGCTAAAACACTGGAGGTTTTTAGATCTCATCTTGGCTCCTTTAAAGACATAACATGGCTTGTGAAAGAAATGGGATTTAGCTTTACAAATACAGTACCTCTCAAAGTGAACTTTATAACAACACACCTCTGTATTCTTGTTTGAATTTTGGGATATACCACTACAAAAAAACAAAAACAAAAAAAACCCCAACAGATTTCTGTGTAACTAAAGCAAAGAAATGCAAGAAATGGTTTTCTTTTATTTATTACAAAAACAACACCTACAGTTTTGTCCATTGCCTTTTTTATATCTTAAGATTCATTTACAAGTATGCTTGTTGTTATAACCTCACTTATTGTGAAAATACTTTACAACCCAGTTAAAACTAAATCTTTGATGGCTTTTCTAATATTGCTGTGATCAGTTAGAAAAGAGGGTCACTGTATTTTAAATCCTTTAATCCTCTGTGCCATGTAGGGTGCTTTATCTTATGGATAAATCCACCTTTAACATTCGTGTCAAACCTTTTTATGTATTAGCGATGATGCCTTTACATTTGTTAGAGCCACAGTTGGACGGTACCTTTTAGAGGAGGGGTAAAGCTCCACAGAAATGACTTCCAGCCCGTTCCAGGCTGCCACACTGACAGCATAGAAAAGACACTGCCAACAAATTACAGCTCCTTGACTAAAGCTTAAGAGCAGCAGGAAGGTACAGGCCGACGACGCCAGCATAGAACCACCTGAAAAAAAGAGATGAACAATAACTTAGCTAATTAACCTAATATTCTCTCTTCAATTCCATAAACACCCTGATCGGTCAATAAACCAGACTGTTTGTGACTAAATATGTCACCTATTATTCGAATCCTTCCTATCTTGTCCATGAAAAGTGCTGAGATGATGTTTCCTGGAAGCACAGCCAGACTTCCCAGGAAGCTGACCAGATAGATCACTATGTCATTTTCCTCCTGAAAGTTTAAATGACAGCCTTTCTTTGGATGGAGGAAGGTGGCGTTTTCCATTCGACAGTTTTTGAACTTTTCCTGCCACAAGTCTGGAGAGAAAACACAAAAAGATAAAACCACATTTCTTTGGTCGACATAATAATGCAGCGTCAGGCTGTGACGGCACCTGTGTTGTAGAAGACAGTGTTTTTGATGGTGCAGTTCTCGAAGAATGTGTTGGTTGATTTGATGTCCTCAAAGTAGCAGTTCTCAAAGAGCGAATTCTCAAACTTCACAGATTTAATCTCGATGTTTGCAAATCTTTATTAAGAGGGAAAAAAAAATACAGAAACTGATCAAAAACTTCAAATCCTAACTTTTTTGTTTCCTAGAACAGTGATAAACGCACTTGTCATGGATGTACTCTCCCTCGCGATGGACTTGGTTGACCAGGGAGAAATTAAAGTGGAAGCGCTCCACGCGCTCTCGGTGAAACACTCGGACCTTGGACTGGTACTCCTCATACTGCATGTACTTTATCATATCAGGAAACCACACTCCCAGTCCGTGGTAGCTAACACACAGAAGAAAGTCACATAAAACAAAAGTAACTTAAGTAAAAAACATAAGTAACTCCTCCTGACTCATATCAGGGCAAACACACTCAGATACTCAAACATCAAGTAATACAACGGTTTAAAAAAGCTACATATATGTTTGCATTTCTTGTCAAACAACAACAGTTAAAAGTTCCTTTAATGACATATCATACAAAATGATCTGTTTTTATTTGACTGCCCACTGCCAGTCAGCTGGCTTAAACAAAGCTCTATAGGGTAAATAAATTTAGCTGTGTGGACATACTTTTGCCTGGACATCTGTTGCTGTAACTGGGAATTGGTACTGGGAAGCAGTTAGGTCAAACTCTGGGCCTTACAGACAATTGTCCAAATTTTAGACGTATTTCTGCCACAACACACCTGACTGATAGGAGCTCACCAGCAGAGCTCTGCAGAGCTTGACTGAACACCTATATGCTGCAGGGTACCAGCCTTCCAGGATTTCAGTTTTAGGCCACTGAGTTTGGAGCACTTCTAACAGATGTGTAAAGGGTAGAATATCAGAAAACTCAGCATTTATAGGAGCCTACATATTAATATGGTTAAACCAGAGCTAATGATTTTGCTGTGTTGTATTTTGAAGGGTCTTTTACCCTGCCAACAAATCATACAAGTTAAAGGAATCTCCATGCAGTCACAGTCATATTTAATAAATTCGAAAATGAGTGTCAGTGAGGTTTGTTTGAATTCCTGCCTTCAATTAATTTGATATCCTCTGAAAAAATAATAATTTTTAACAGAATAAGAGTTGATTACCAACATAACATGTTGAATTTCATAACATATTCATAACAATATGAAATATCAAGGTTGAAAGTTGAGTTTTTAAAGTTTCTTCTATCAAGCTTTACCCTGTAAAAAATCCCATCCTTTTTCAAATGACTGAATCAAAACCAAAGGTGACCATATCATGAGAATCTCAAACCGATCCTTTCCTATGTTCAACAGAGATGTAATTCTACCTGAAAGCCATGCAGAACCACACAATGACCAGGAAAAGGCCCTGCAGCCTGAGCTCCGGAGCAGATAGAGACATCACATTGGCCATCACCTTGAGGAAGGACACAGAGCATTAAGCTAGACATCGTCTTCATGTGTAAAACATGCTGGGATGAAAAGAAATTGCAAAGCAAATGTTTTGGTTTATTTAGATGTATTAATTAAATAAACAACAACAACTGAGGGATTTTGAAACCTGCTGCAGCATGGTCATTTTTCGGACTGTCCAGCGCTGAAAGGCGGTTCCAGTGTCACTCTGGATCTCTATAAACTCGTCCTCCTGGGTTTGTGGAGTCTTAATGTTTGTGATCTTCACAGAAGGAGGGGGAGAGAGAAAGCTGGTGTTTGAAATTTTTCCTAATTGTTTTTATTGTTAATAACCTAACAAGATAATGTTCAAACTGAAATCATGGCATCTTTTGCAATAATTCCTGAAAAAAGCAAGAAAAGATAGAAAAACCTGGAACTGTACCTTAAAAACAATCCAACGCATTTTAAAAAGTAATAAAAATCATTTCTTAAAGTACCAGTGGTGGCCCCTGACATTTGCCATAATATCTGTGACTTTACTATGCCCAGACCGAAGACAAAAAAAGACCGTCTTACTTACTGGACAGCATCAGTAAATCATGTTTTACATGTTTTATTATCCCACATCTTGTCAGGATAAAAACATAAACCTCTATGTACTTTATTGGGGTTTTAGGTGATAGTCACAGTGGTGACGAAGTCCACAGAGTTGCCCAGCTGCTACTCGGAAGGGGAACCAATAATCAAGATTTGAAAAAAGCAATCATAAAGATGAAACAATCTTTTCCTTTTTTATCATCTTTTCATCTAGCAGTGACATGGGTTAGTGTGAAGGAAAGCTTACTGTGAAGACCCTCTCTGGTTCCCCCTTGGCTTTCCAGTTTGTGTCATGAACCTGCCTCAGGATCATCCATGCCTCATCGTGTCTTGCATTCTGGAACCCAGAAACATATGGACTTTAAATATTTAAAATTTTCTTTAGGTTTTAGGTCAACATTTAAAAAAAGACATATTGTGTCATCTGTAATCAGTTTATATTGTAAACACAG
Organism: Jordanella pulchra; assembly: GCA_034780135.1. Taxonomy (NCBI): domain Eukaryota; kingdom Metazoa; phylum Chordata; class Actinopteri; order Cyprinodontiformes; family Cyprinodontidae; genus Jordanella; species Jordanella pulchra. The sequence goes on along the minus strand of JAUZNJ010034042.1, from coordinate 17,610 downwards.
TCCACTAAGCATAAAAGTATATCTTGTATGATCCGACGCTCCTGATAAATCCACCTGATGTAGACATTCCAGTGTCATCATGTTTCCTTCTCTGAATCGTTAATGTGTGATTTCCTAGGGGAGCTGCTAAAATCTGTTCATTTCAAATTCTGCACAATAGTTGGATATTTCTTTTTTTTTTTTTTAGTTTAGGAATTAGAATAGATGTTTGATGTATCTTTACTTCTAACCCCAAAGATATGCACGCTTTAAACCCCAACCGATTTAGGTTCAAAGTAGCTGTTTAGTTTTACCAGCAATTTTCTCTTGACTGGAAGAAAAAATAATGTGCAAAGCACCCAAATTAATCTATGGGAGGTTGGAGATAAAAGTGATGGCAAGGAGGCCTTGTAATCTCAAGACTTGTAATCACTAAAGACAAATCTTCAAAATGCTAAAAACAAAAATAAAAAAAAAACAACTATCCAGCAATTATAAGATTGGCTTGTCTGCTGTAATACCAGCAAATCATAGTTTGTTTATTAGTGACATGGATATAAATGGTTTGATCCCTGAGCCACTTAGATATCAATTTTGCCTTATAGTTTGGAGTTCCACTACACCGGAAATAGCATTTCTTCCTCCGTGGAAGACAGGTGACGCTACAGATAAATAGTGCCACAAGGCTTCTTTGCCAGGAGGATGGAGGACTCATGATAGCCATGACCTTTTATTCAAAGGTCCGTCCATGATCCTAATATCTCAAGCAGACTAAAGAGGTTTAAATTGCAGTTAAACAACCCTGACCCAGTCCTCTGTAGCCCAGTTCTTGTACTTTCTGCAGAACATCAATCTGATTTAAATATGTTTATAGTATAGATTCGTCTTTGTCTTCTTTGCAGGTGGAAGCAAGGTGCATCTACACCTGTCCGCTGCCACCCCCAGTATGCTCTGCACTGGTAGCAACTGGTCATTTAGCTAAACGCTCCTCAGTAGACAAGCTAGAACTTGCTGTACTTCCTTAAGCTGTAAAGTTTTTTTTTGACAGCAGCTGAAACTGTCTCTGTATTGTTCTGAATAATGTTAGATTCAAGTGTAATCTAACTAGCAGGACTATTTTTATGCGTGAAGCCTTTTGGTTGCTAAGTGATTATGATGACAGCACACGTTTCTTTGGAGTAGCCATGGGTGAGGAATGATTTCAATCACAAGTCCATTTTAAAGTAATTTCTCTGTTCTATGAAATCAGTCAGAATAACAGCTGCCCATGTTAACATTTTCTCCAAAGACTGCTTATGATGCTCACAGGTCATTGTGTGCCAGGGCCAAAAGAATTTAAAGCAGGTTATCATTGTAAATTATACATAAAAATCAATTAGTTTTGGAACTGTTATTTCTATTTTTTATTTTTATCTGATCTCTCTTTGGAAAACAAGACCATAAAAATTTATCACCATACCAGCAGAAGCTGGAATGATTGTTTAAAACATGAACTGTAACATTATGTTTTCTATTTTCATCTGGCTCTGCGATCTGACCTCCAGCAGGAAGCGTGGACTTTCCGGCATGAACACAACTCCGATGAGTGCAGCCAATGCAGGAAAGAGACATACGAACATGAACAGTCTCCAGCTGTGCATCTGAAACTGGGTGCCAATGGCGAAGCCCCAGCCTAAAAAAAACCAAAACAAAACAATAAAGAGCCGGTTAACATTTCAAGGAAAACTCTTGTATTTTCTTTGCCCCAGGTTAGCAGAAAGAAAATGCCGGATTGGAGGTTGGGCAGTGATAGTAAAACGGCAGATGGTCAAACGTGTAGTTTAGAGCCTCAAAGGAGTCTCAACATTTACAGTCGCCTATTTTAAACCACAGGAGATCTGAGCAGAATCTACTACACCAGTGGATGAAATTGGAAATACAAAGTTGGTAAAATTATACCAAATAATGGCTCCACTAGTTTTAAGTTACGTTACTGACTTTCTTTGTAATTTTAATAACTCAAGAACGAAAAGAGAATAAAAAAATAATAATAAAAGGAAGCCGTCAAGTCAGTTGTCTCCTGCTCTGTTCCTTTACAGTCTTTTTGGGAGTTAAGGAAAAAGAAAATAGAGCAAGAAGAAACATATTATCCATCTCTTGGCTTGTCGCTGTGCCCCTCCATCTATCCCTCATCAAAAATGATTCATAAAAATAATATTTCAGAGAAATCCTCCATATGAGTCCTATTTTTGTGGTTCAAAAATAAGCTCCTGTATTTCAGCTATGCAGACTGAGAGACACATCTGCTATGAATTCCATTCTAGTCAAATGTTCTGTGCGTTTTTAGTTACTCCACAGCTTAATTTGCGTATCAACATAATCTGAATGTTTATTTCTGGGAGCCTTGACATTGTTACCATAGTGAGGAATGATTCCCCAGGCTGTGAAGGAGGCGTAGAGGCCTCCCAGCATCCAGAACATGCAGAGCCAGCTCAGATGTTCTCCACGCTTATCCATCTGCAGGAATTCAGTAAAGTAGGTGTACACGATCGGGATGGATCCGCCAATTCTGAGCAGGAAAGACATTTTGCTTATCAAACAATGATATCAGCTTACATGTTGACAGTCAAGGCTTGTATGTTTGAGACATGTGTGTAATGCTCTACTTTAAGGCACTGTTGGCTCACAAACTTTGTTTTTGAAATTTAAAAAGCTGAAAAGAGGAACTATAAATTACATTTATCTTCATGATTAATTCTGTCTTTTGAACACCAACTGATTAGGGGGTTGGAGAAGACAGACCAAAAATACAGATGCACTGATCGGGAGTACTTTTTGGAAAAAAATGTTAATGGTAGCATAGCTCCTTTAGGACTTTTATTCAAGAGAGAAACACAGCTTAACAGAAAAGCTGTGAGGAAAAGAGCACATTAAATTACACCCAGTAAGAGTTCAGCCAATAGGCATGTCCAGGATAGAGAGAGAGCTGAAAAACTAGACCAAGTCTATAGAAGGAGAAAATAAGATATAACAGCTAAACAATTTAAATCAGTTTTTCTAAGAGACATAACTGCAGTTCTATTATAAATTTAAAATTCTATATATTTTGGCAACTAGTTAAATCCTGGAATGGAACTGTTGCAGCCTGGATCTAAAGCATATATATCAATCTTCTTCTGCAGAGGTTGTTAGAGTACTTAACAAATCATACTCGAGTAAGACACAAGAAAGGTCCCTGCCCTTCAAATAGGATTTAAACGAGACTCTACCAGAAATCCCAACCCAATCTCTTTAAAAGAAGACAACATTTTTCAACACAATCTCATGCAATTGCCACATCTATTGCATAAGATTGCATATTTACAGAGAGATGACAGAAACAGCAGGGAATAAGCACTGAAACTGAAATGCAAAAAAGCATTGAACTGCCATCCCTTATCTTAATTTGCACAGCAAAGAAATTCTCTGTTGGGGTAAATAAACAGAGCTCTCCATGGGAGTAGCTTGCAGCTAAAATCTCTTTGAGGATGTATCAACTGTGGGGGAACATGGTGGGAGCCTGTGTGCAACAGTGAAAGGAGCTTCTGGTAATGACACTCTCAACAACATGATAAGTTAAGGGTTGCTTACCACCAGTGTGGTGCTGTGATCATCTGTCTGGGTACAGTCTGACTGCTTTAAAGATGACTGTAATTAGTGCAAATATCTACTTGTAGAGGCTAAATAGGGAAAGAAATGTAGTATAATGGTGCATGCAAAGTATTAATCAAGACTTATAGAAGCAGACAAATTTGTTGACTCCTCTCTCTCACTGTTAAGATGTGTTAAAATTCTTAGTGAATATTCTAAACTGGAGAAAACGTCCAGCACTTAATTTTTTGCACACAAATTAGTTTATTAAAGATCAGATTATTCAAGTCTCCATTACAAACATCATTACTGTCTACATGTTGAAGGGTTATTTTGGAATGAGGCTAGAAAACCTCCACATGTTGTGTTTGCCATAATGGGAATGTATCTGTTCTCTGGTGAACTGGGACTAAAAGTTAGCTTTAGAGCACTCCAGCTAGATTTGGTACAAAACAATTTTCAAGTACCTATCATGCTGTGGGCTGCATCCAAATCGAGAATCTTGCTTTATTGCATGGTGTCATAAATACTTTGGATTATTAAAACATTTTATTTAAACTTGTAAGATCTGTTCTTGTCGAACTCCTTAACAGTAGAGGTACCAAAAACAGAGCTTGCTTCTGTGAAAACAGTCCTCTCTTAAAATGGGGGTTCTTTCCTCAACAAAACAAATGCACTCAAATTAGGAGTTTGAACGTTTTTACATTATTCAGCCTGAGCTCATGCTGCTTTTTATATCTTTGTACAAGTCACATTACACAAGACACCAAATAAACTATTTGTTGCTGAAAGAAATGCAAATAAAAACAGCAGTTGTTTTTTTAGATAACATATTTTTAAATAGAAAACATCATATTTAAAAGCTGTTTCTTTTAGATGATTATTCCTAGTAAAAGGCCTGTTATTATAATAGAAGAAGCATCTTACCCAAAGCCGGAGCAGAACCGTAGGAAGACGAAGAAGCCGTATCCCTGAGCGAAGCAGGACAGGAAGGAGAAGACCAGGTCGATGGTCAGGACGTAGATGAGGCACTTCTTCCTCCCCATCTTATCACACAGACCCCCCCACACCAAAGCCCCCACCATCATGGAAACATACACCAGCAGACCTGCCAAATACACACAGATATGTTAGTAAAAAACATGCACACAGACATCTCACACCTTCCCTTCAGAACACCAGGAGCCACAACAGCAGGTTCAGGAGCTCCACCAGGGGTCTCTCTTTACCTTAATATGAACACAAGTACAGAGGAATCGGCAACCTTCATGATTTTTTTTTTTTTTCCAGTGTGAATCATCTTTTTTTTTATGCGAGGTCAATCCAACCCCGGATGTTTCTGTATATTCATTAAGAAAAGAAAACACACAGACTGGTGATCTGTTGGAGACTTCTGCAGAGAACTTCCCTTCAGCCCTGTTCTCCTTGACAACTATTGTCTTATTTATCATTATTGTTATGTTATTTTATTCATTGCTGGAATACAATGCTTCTTCTTTTTGTACTGTAGTGTCCTTTAATGGCAAACAGGACCAGCCTTCAAACCAACTGGTCCTGTTTGCCATTTATTCTTCTCTTAAGGCAGCTATGCAGAGTTAAATAGTTAAATGCTTTCCTTTTTCTGTTACATTCTATTATTTCTCAATAACAGCTTGGGTCAACCACTCCTCTTAAAGCTTCAAACCCATACTTCCTTGCTTCCCTTGGTTTTTACTACACAGTCCTAATTATTGTGGGCATAAGCAGCTTACCGGCACGTGGAGCCATAGTGTGCATCGTGCACCTTCCCAACAGATTACAAAAGCATCCAAATGCTCCACACAGCAAGCCACACACCCCATTCAACAGGAAATTGCACAGGACATCAGGAGAGGAAGAGTCAAAGTCATCAGAGCACCTATTAACTTTGACAATTTGATGCTTTAGAGAGTGTGTGTGAAGCTGTGCAAAGCCAGTGCACTGACAGGTTGAAAGGATGGACTACAAAGTGCTGCACAACCTTCAGTAAAGTGTTCTTTAGTATATTGAAACTACTGAATACCTTCAGAGGGAAAGAGAATTAGTCTTTTTTTATTCAGTATTAGAAGTGAAAGCATTGTTACTCGATCTGAAACATGTAGAAGATCATGTAAGCCTGAATGAATGTAAATCCAACCAAATAAACCATAGTTTCCAGAAAATTATGAAATGTTATACAAATGTCATTGTGAGCTAAACTGTTGCCCTATTGGTTATATATTACAATTATTTGATCCTGAATTGACTAACGTGTTTCCCTCTGATAATGCAGCCCAACTTTTATCTCGTTGTCTGAGCAAGTGGCTTAAAGAAGTTTTCAGAGTAAAAATGGACTTGAACTCAAATCAAGGAATCACTGAGGATCTGGAGCAGCAATCATCCTCATTTATTCATTTATTGTTCTTTTCAGAAATTCTGTTACACTAATTGTAAAAAAAGTGATGATAAGAATTTTGATTTTAGAAAGGAAAAAAGCTCAAGTACATATAAGATATGCTCTGTTTCATTTTTGATTAACCAAAAAGCTGCTTTATCCCTCTGGATAATTAGGCTGTTTTTAATATAAGATGATGTGCAGTTCAATTTATGTTTCTTCAAAAATAGCTCTAATGCAGTCAGACCCGCTAAAAATCAATTGTTGAGCTTTTCCAAAGTACATCAACTGTATCTCGATCTGGACTTTGACTAGGCCATTGTTGCATGTGTATATGCTTGAATCTATACCTGGGGTCTGCAACCTTCATTAACCACATGTCACATAGCCTTTGAAATCTTTTTAAAAGATCTGCTACAGAACATTTGTTGGCATTTTCAAACAACCTATTAAGTTGTATAATAACTTAAATAATAAATATTAAATAAATTATAAATATTAAAAAGAGGTTTTATGGGAAAGTGATATTGGTAGAAAATTTAGTGAACAAAGGTAAAAGCTTCCCCATTTACAACAACAAAAATAGATATAAAAAATATTGCCAGTTTAAGTATCATTCTGGTGTGAAAAGCCCAATAATTCCACAAAAATCTGGAAAACAGCTAAAATGGCATTAATAGTTTTGTCTATAGTTAAAACATAAAGTAATTAGTCATTGTCACCCATAGCTATTAAGAGACCATGTGGAGGGTCCAGAGAGCCACAGGTTGTTGACCCCTGATCTAAACCCTTCCATCCTACATTGCTGCATGTTTAGCCTTTTTAGGAGGAAGCTGAACCGGTTTCCCTTCAGAACTTACTTTTGTTTATCAAGCTCTGACCAGCTTCCCTGTACTTGCAGAATGAAATATCCCCACAGTATGATGCTGCCACTGACATGTTTTGGGGATTGTGCCTTGAGGTTGATGTGAAGTTTTTTTTCACAACTTGCATATCATTTTACATGTAGACAAAAGGAGTTGAAATTTTGTCCCATCTAACATGTGTTTGATGTACCTGCATGTAGCTTGTGGCACCCTATTTAAAAAGCATCTCTGAAGACTGTCTTTTGACAATGCTTTTCTTTTTGCCATATTTGTAGAATGGAAAACTAAGAACAGCAACCTCTCCACCTGAGGCCCTCCTGTCTGATCGATGCTTTTCTTAACCGACCTGTCAGGATTGATGGACGACTACGTCGCCGGCATGTTTGCAGTTGTGTTGTTTTTTGTTTATATTTCTGGCTGATAGATTAACCAGTGGTCAGTGAGATGTTCACAGTTTTTTGTAACCTAAAACTGTTGAACATCCCTACAACCTTCTCCGGGACCTGTGTGCTGTGTTCCTTGCTCCTGATGATGCTGTTTGTTCACTAATGTTCTCTAACAGACAGAGGACTTTGACCTCTTTATCCTTAGGGTGATTTAGAAAAAAAAAACTAAACCTAAGCTTTTTGTCTTTGGGAGGAAGCTGTGGAGCCTGAGGAGAATCCCTAAATGCACAAGGCAATCGTATAAACTCATCTAAAAGGGACACAAACCCAGAACATTCTTGCTGCAAGGTAACTGTGAAGCCATTCCACCTTGTAGCTCTATTTACAAATAAATTAAGATTTAAGATTAGTTAACTCCTAAAGGCAGCTGCTTGTACTGGATTTTATAAAAGGTGTCAGATGGCTTCATTAAACTTCGCCATCCATGCATGTACTGACAGCTAGTTAAATACCCCAAAATACATCTGTTTCAAATAGGTTTTTACCTCTTTCCTTCAATTTTAAAGCTCTTTTCCTCCTACTAGTCCACTATTTTATCCTCAGTCTTTAGACAGTTGAGAAAACACTGAAGGCAAATACACAAAGCCCCAAGTATCTAATAAAATACTTGGTAAACCATCTTCCATCCCAGACTAGGAGGGGAGATTAAACATATTTCTGCTCCCATCTGTCTGGTGAGCAGAGCATGAGCTTGCATCCAGCAGTATCATTCTGTAGATCTACTTCATATTCCCAGCTAGTGATCATAGCTCTCCTTTCGCTCTGTACAAACAGATGCTGTGATTTCATTTTCGCCGGGCCTTCCTCCTGCTCGCATAGCCTGTCAGAGGCCTGAAGCGTATCTGACAGCTCTGCAACCGGGACGCTGCAGGACGCCAGCGTCTCTGACTATTGCAACATGCTCTGTATTTGACCGGGAACACCTGCTGAATACAATCACCGCCTACTTCCTCATCAGTCTCTCACTACGCCTCATCCTGGGAGCTTGTTGTTAAGATAAAATGAGTGATGTACAATCCATCACAATACGCTAGATAAAGTAAAAAGCTTTCATTTGCTGGTAAGCTATCTGAACAGACTGTGAGGAACAGATGTTTTAATGGTAAATTTTCCAATATGCTGCATAGAATATGAATAAAAGGTAACCATATTAATTAGAAATCATTAGAAATTTACACTTGAGTTTAAAAGAATTCAACCTAAATAATCCAACCGGATTAAGGTCCTTCTACAGACACTTCTAGTTGACTTGAAATTAATCTGGTTTCAGACAATGAACCATTTGACCACAACAGCCCACCATGGTAATCATTATTTAATCCTACCCTCCTCTTCTTACTTGGCAGAGCAGCTTTGGGATGTTTCTGTCTGATGATATGCAGCCATCAAAAGCTAAAAATCACCAGAATTTTATTCACAAACCATATAATGAGACATCAGTGCCACAATAAGTTACCCCTGCTTGAATATAGACTCAGACTCTAAATACATGAATGGGAAAAGCAGGACTTGTGGATGACCCAAAAGGAGCAGGAGATATTCTTGTCTTTATTTGCTGCTTATTAACATGTGCATCTTGATTGATAAAGGCTTTTTATCAAAGTGTTCAATTTTGTTTTTTGTTCTTTTTTTCAATTAGAAGGCATCTGCTAAAACCCTAAAACAGTTTTTTTTTCCTGTAGGGGCAGTAATTCATTGGCTCAGAAATATTGTACTTAAACAATGCTAAAGTAGAAACTTGTTTTACATTGTAGCTTCAGCTGCTTGTTTAGGGGATTTCAATGAGGTATCTAACAATCCTCATCCTCTTAAGTTAATACTGACAGTCTGTTGTGATGGTAAATTTACATAAATGAATCATTTCAAATTCCCCCATACAGTAGAGAAAGGAGTTCAAGAAGTTATTTTCTCTCTAAAATGACTAAATGTCTTCACTTTGTTCTTAAGGAGCAGTGAGCATAAAGAGGGTTGTTCAAACAGCACAGAAACTCCTTTGATGGCTTTTCATTTCCCACCACTTTGTTGCAACTTACCCAAGAGTCCTTTGTCTGCATTGGAAATGCACATATCTTTTTCAGCACTGGGCATGACAAAGCCCACCACAAAGCCATCCACACCGTCAGCCATTAGCGCAAGGCCGAGCACAAAGAAGAGCGTCCACTGGAAGCGCCCGTGGCCACAGTCCTCCATGATGGCCTCATACTGCTCCGGCAGGCTTTCCTCCACCTCCTCCTCCTGCTGTGCAGCCAGACGAGCTTTCCTCTTGGCCTCCAGTCGGGCTGCCCGCCGCGCCTCCTTGATCTCATCGGGATGAGGGATCCCCTGGTATTCCCCCTCATACATCTGATCATCCTCATCAGCCCCCTCTGTGGCATCACTGGCAGCATCCTCATCCTGTGGGGGGTAGTCAGTTTGGTAAGGATAACCATCCTGACCTCCTCCATCTTGAGTGTAGGTGTATTCTCCACCCTCAGTCATCTGCTGGTTCACATTGTTGTGATAGGGGTCATCCATGATTTCTGCCTATGTAAGAGAAGCAACAGGGAATCGTCTTGTAGCTGTTTTTTGCAAAGAAGCTCAACTCGTCAGCTATAATGGCATAATCCTCCAGAGGAGCAGTGAGTGCTTTTTGGTCTTCTGGATTTCAGGTGTTGGAAGAAACCTCAAATCTTCTGTTGTTATAAGGTCTCACAGGTTTTGTTGATAGACTGATACCTTCCTTGATGTGCACAGTGCTGCATGCTGAACCTGAAAAATATGGTAAAATGCCCATCAAGTCAACTCATAAAGCAGAAATATTGCAATGCTACAGTAACTATAATGTATCCGTCACAGTTACAGTGTTAGGGACACATTTCAAGAAATGTTCACCAAAGCATTAGAGAAAAAAAAAACGTTCACTTTCAGTTATCTGTGACTATTTATTCTTTGTTCAAAGCTGGTGCTTTAGTCTAATTTACATCCTTTCTTTGTGTTGTAAAAAGCATTTCTCTACCCCAGTGTGAGCTGTTGTTATCAGTCTAGGTGAATAAAAAGTGTGTTTTTGGCAGGGTAGAGACACGCTGAGGAAAGCTGGTTTCCCCTGTGGGCAGTTTGTCCTTCTGCACAGACAGATAATCTCATTTTCTGTGCTTAAATGTTCTAACGCCATTTTGATCCATCACAGAATCAGGCTGTGACAATGACACGTTCAGATGGGTGCCAAACCCAAAGGAAGTTGTTTTTAAACACAAAGTATGATATATATAATTTTGCACATACAAGTAAGGTGAGGACTTACACAGTGAGCAGATAGGCGTGCATTCATAGAAGAAATGAGCAGCCATTAACCTCACTGCACATCCTTAGCTTTTCTCTACTTTATATTGATGCTTCCTAATGATGCGGCTCCTGTTAGAAATGTAGCAAAGAAATCAAAAAATCTCTTTGATGGAACATCTTGGTTGACTGTGAAGGCTAAACAATCAGAACCTTCTGTCAAAACTTGTTCAGTCCTTGATCACAACGTTCTCTCTGAGCAAGTCGGCTTCGGTCACGTCTGAAATATGAAAAAGGTGAATATTCATGACTTTGGACAGATTTGGATGGATGGATATGACCGTGTTTACCATCTTTCTTTTTTTAACTTGTGTCCAGTTAAAACGTGATGTTTCTACCTTCCAGCATAAGGGATCACAAATACTGCTTGAACTGCACCTCATTTCAAACTACATATGCCACCTTAAATTTCTTGGGATGTATATAAGCTTATAAAAACAATACCCATTGGATATAGTCTGATGTTCAGGTACCTTTTTTGGGATGATTGTTAGTCAATAAAAGACAGTAGACAACAGTTTCTTTACATTTTGTATCTAAAATCTGGCACTTTTGTGCTTTGTGCCAAAAAATACTGGACAACAACTTGTCTGCTGACAACTTTCTTACTTTCTTGCTGTACCTGTTGGCAAACAAGAAATTTGCCTAACAACTAACTGTTTTGTTTTGCTTTGTAGTTAAGCATTATCTTTATTAAAGGAAATAAAAATTCATAAGATGCTCAAATCTAAAATGTAAATTTTTCAACTGTAAATGATCTGAAATTGTCTTCACAGTTCATTCTATTACACTTACTACCCAGTCTGAAACCCTTAGTTACTTTAAAAAGAGATTTGAAACATATATCTCTAGAGTGGGCTTTGACTGTGCTATTCAAACATAATTAAACATTTTTTCAGTCCAGTCTTTTTTTTTTTTATAAAATCATCTTATTTTATTTATGAACTTTTATTCGCTTTAATTATTTGTGTCGCCCATTTCTGCCACTGCCATGTACTCCTCTTTTTTTTCCTCATGTGCAGCACTTTTACAAGTCCTGCCACTAAAATGGGCTGTATAACCAAACCTGTCTTGCCTTGGGTCATTTGGCTCCTTTAAAAACAGGATAAATTATGACCCCTCATTAAAATCAGAGTAACTCTGTCTAATATTATATATTAGACATATAAAACCATATTTCCTGACAGTAGACTGGTCAGTTGGAAATGTATCTGGGTAGAAAGCACTATCTATCCAACATGTTTATGTTAAATGAGCAAATGCATTATTTTGATATACTGTTATGTTAGAAGACCCAACGGAAGCCTGTGTTTTTCTAATTTATTTGAACATCCAGTATGAATATTGGATGTAAATAAGTCCATTAATGTTAACAAACGCTAAAAAAAAAAACAACTGAGGAAATAGACCTTAAAGTTTATCTAAGAAATTCATAGTGATTAAAAATAAATAAGATACTCCTGCAGGCATAAAAACATGGCTGTGTCCAGGTTGTACTGACCTGCTGTGGTGACCCCTGAACAAACGGGCAGCTGAAAGGACTCACAAATAATACATTGGCATATTGCATCCAGAGCATGTAAACAGAGCTTTGTTACAAGGTGTTTACATCACCAGTATTATCTTGGTACCATATTTATCTGGATAACCGATATTAAAAGGTCTACCCTGACAAGATTATTATTCAGTTTAATTTAAAAGTCTGTACTAGATAAGATGTAATTCCAGATGCCCATCTAACACAACCATTTGCATCTACATCACAACTCGGGTACCTAGCTAACACTTTAGAGCAAGGCACCCCTTTTAAATTGTCTATGGATATTTTATTAATTACATACATGTTTTAATATATAGTAAAGATATTATGCATGACAGACATTAGGTTTGCAAATGCTTATTTTGCTTAAAAGGTATTTACTTGGTCTGAAATGTTTTTGGGAAAAAATGGCAAGTATCTGATCAATACATGTAAATTGGTTTTTGGTGATTAATAAATAATATATGTATAAAAAATGTATCACTCATGTATTAGGGGAGCCTTGCTGTGAAATGGTTCTTGCTCTTAAATGAAAAACAGCATTCTTCCTTGTGAAAAGTTATGAAAATAGATCCCCTGTTCACATTCTGGCACTGTAACGCTGTAGTGTTTCCTAAAGATGACAATCATCGTTAACGATATCAGTTATTCCATTGGTATATTAAACATCATTTGATGGTTTTTTTATACTCCTTATTGTTACTCAGTGTTTTGAAGGTTGGTTGTCCTGCTTAAACCATAGATATCTAACTAGGTTTACTCCTGAATGTTTTAATAAGAGTTAATATTTCTTTGGATGCATTTCATTATCATTTTTGGACCATTGGAAGTGCTTGATATTACAGCACAATTTAAATCAACTTAATAAATCGCTTTTTACGTCAGCTTTAGGTGGTTTTTGACTTTCTTCATAAAAAAGTAGGTCTAAATGTGCTAAAGAGGAGATAGAAACACTATAGGTAAATAAATTCTGACATAACGAATATTTACCTCACATGACTGTTCAGCCTTTTTAGCTGCCGGCTAAAAAATGAAACTGATAAAATGTGGCATTAATGATATTACTTTTGAATATCTACATTTGTATATTTCAATAGATAAAACAAGTGTTGGGATCTGGGAGTTTTGCCACCTTCCTCCAGCAGAGCGCGCGGTGGGTCTCCTGGGCTGGAGCCCTCAGCACACCTGAGGATCATCAGCCCATCAGGAGACCTTCCTTCTTAAGCAGCTGTCAGACCTTCCTTCGGCGCCGCAGTGTTGACCAAGTTTGGTTAGATACCTAAGCCTCTGTATCCGTAGAATCTTGTTGCCTCTTGCGAGGACCCTGGTTCTAATCTGTCTGTCCTCTGTTTCCAGGAAGCCTGTCTCAAACCTGAAGCTCCGAGCGAGCTTAACCTGAACCTCTGCCTGCCTGCTCATGCGAGCTGGATCTGTGAGTTCTACTAAGGACTCCTCTGCTGCTCTCTTGGAGAGCTGGAAACCCGATCAAGGTCTGAACCTCACGAGGCCGAAGCTAGACGCTGCTGCTGCTGATCACTCTGCTCAAACTACTCCCTCTGGATCCCACCGGTGCTCCCCTTTCCAGAATCTGTCAGAACCATCATAAAGGTACCATCTGAACCAACTTATTGTTCCGCCACCTGACCACCTGGCTAACCAAACCTTCCAACCTGCAGACCTCAGTGATTCCCGTCCCGAACCAGAACCAGTACCGGATAACTCAGTCAAATCTTTAATAAACTCTGTTAACTTTTCCCCTGCCTCCTGTGGTGTTCTGCATGTGGGTTAGATCTCTGAATCCCATCATGACAATTATAAAGCACAGAAGAAAAGAGGGGAAGGATGATTTTTACTGTTTGCTCGTTGTGAGAAGGAAAGATCCTTCAGTTCGTTTCTGAGGCCCAGTCCTCGGTCCAGTCAGTTCATCTGCCAGCAACTCTCAAAGAGATTTGGGATTAATCTGATGAATTATCTTTTTAAAAGATGTCAGGACCACACTTTTTAACACAAATAATCACTTTTAAGTTCACTTTAAGGGACAAACACCCTGAGCTACAGCTGCAAGTGAGTGTGCACATCAGCAGTAATCAAAGTCCATAGTCTGTAAAGCACTAAATAAATCTTCCTTTAACGCCTCCAATGACCAGACAAACATTCACTGAGTTGCATCAGTGTAAATCGTTTTTTGTTGTCTGTTGGGGGGAAATTCAAGGCTTAGAGTCTTAGAAACAATGAGCCCAACAGTGGAAGGAAATTGGTCTTCTAGGGAGTTTGGAGTCCCATTTCTGCTACTGGGTTTTGTTGGGGACAGTTTAATAAAATACTTGAGTTATTGAGTTAAAAGGCAAAGGGTATGCTATGAATGTTTGTACATGAGTTAAGGCATAAATAAGAGATGGATGCTTGAAAAGAGCAGCTCAGCATGATATTTCTTATATATTGTGGTAAAAAACTTGCAAAGGTCAGGCTTTAATATCTGAAACTCATAAATTCTAAATATACAGTCTCCAGGTTATTTTGCTCAAGTGTTTCATGAGTCTACTTTATTGACTGAAGGCAACATTAAAAACAGTCAACAGTGCAGTTAAAACACATGGACTACAGAGTTGTGTTTTTTGTGGAGCAAACAGATATCTATTTATATTAGTTTGAAAAATGTCAACACAGGGATAGATGATCTCATAAGTATTTAAAGCATGGACAACATGTAGTAAAATAATTTAAAAAGATATCAATTTAAAAATGTCCATAAAAACATTATACTGATATTTCAGTCAGGATAGACTCACAAAGTTAAATGATTTAATGATACAAGTCTTTGGCAGAAGACTTATGAGCTGAGGACCACCACGGACAGGTGATCGGAACTGGCGAAGCTCTGGGTAGTCTTCCCCTCGGGTCCGGATACTGGTGGCAGAGCGAAGCTTTGGCATGAAGGGACGAAGAGTTGGTAGTGTGTCCATCAAGATTGATGGGGAGTAGGTGGGTCGAGCGCGGCAGATGAGCTGGAAGATCTGAAGTGTCTTTGGCTTTATGCATGGACCCGAAGAACGACGATTGACTGGTGCGGCGCAGCGTGCTAGTCCTGATTGGCCACGCCAGGGCGTAGTGAGTGGATGATGAGGATCAGCTGTGTTCCGTCTCCCAGCTTGAATTTTCGCCTAGGCTCCATTACAGACATTAAACCGTTCCTATAAATTCTAAATAGCTGTTAGTGGGTTCCTGCTGATTTCGACTCGGGTCAGCACCAGAAAAACTAATTTATGAATACATAAAAATTATTTTATACAAGGGTTGCACAATGAAACTGAAACACCCCTCATTTTAGTATGGGAGGTTTCATGGCTAAATTGGACGAGCCTGGTGGCCAATCTTCATTAATTGCACATTGAACCAATTAGAGCAGAGTGTGAAGGTCCAATTAGCAGGGTAAGAGCACAGTTTAATGTCAGCATACCACCAAGAAGGATGAACCACATCCAACAGGATTAATTGTGGACGTAAGAAGAAGCTGTCTGAAAGGGATTTTCGGGTGCTAACCCGGATTGTATCCAAAAAACATAAAACCACAGCTGCCCAAATCACAGCAGAATTAAATGTGCACCTCAACTCTCCTGTTTCCACCAAAACTGTCCGTCGGGAGCTCCACAGGGTCAATAAACACAGCCGGGCTGCTATAGCCAAACCTTTGGTCACTCGTGCCAATCCCAAACGTTGGTTTCAATGGTGCAAGGAGCGCAAATCACAGGCTGTGGACAATGTGAAATATGTATTGTTCTCTGATGAGTCCACCTTTTTTCCCCCACATCCGGGAGAGTTACAGTGTGGAGCAGCCCCAAAGAAGCATACCACCCAGACTGTTGCATGCCCAGAGTGAAGCATAGGGGGGGATCAGGTGATGGTTTGGGCTGCAATATCATGGCATTCTCCTGCCCCCATACTTGTGCTAGGTGGGCGCATCACTGCCAAGGACTACCGAACCATTCTGGAGGACCATGTGCATCCAATGGTTCAAACGTATCCTGAAGGAGGTGCTGTGTATCAGGATGACAATGCACCAATACACACAGCAAGACTGGTAAAAGATTGGTTTGATGAACATGAAGTGAAGTTGAAGATCTCCCATGCCCTGCACAGTCACCAGATCTAAATATTATTGAGCCACTTTGGGGTGTTTAGGAGGAGCGAGTCAGCATCACGTCATGATCTGGCCACTATCCTGTAGAAGAATGGCTTAAAATCCCTCTGACCACTGTGCAGGACTTGTATATGTCGTTCCTAAGACAAAATGACGCTGTATTGGCCGCAAAAGGAGGCCCTACACCATACTAATAAGTTATTGGGGTCTAAAACCATGTGTTTCAGTTTCATTGTCCAACCCCTATAGATACAAGACATTTTTCAAACAGATACAAAGTCAATAACATATATACATTTTAATTTGATCTGAGTGATCAAACAATATCAGGTCAGTTTTCATATTGGTAAAGCATTTTTATGCAAGACAACCCCAGCTGATAGTAACTAAGTCTTAATGACAGTGGAAAGGAAAACCCCTTTAAAAAGAAGTTGCTTGTTCTTAATTCATTGTCGTTCTTAAAAAATATTGAAAACAATTATATAATTACTTAGGATTCGGATAGGCATTGTTGTGCAATGATAATATATTTATTGCCCACCCCAGTAGGGGTAGCAAATATGTTATCTTATAAAATAATATTTGAACTCTCAAAGACTGTTTTGGGCTGTACGGTGGCGTAGCTGGTAGAGCTGTTGCCTTGCAGCAAGAAGGTCCTGGGTTCAATTCCCGGTCCGGGGTCTTTCTGCATGGAGTTTGCATGTTCTCCCTGTGCATGCGTGGGTTCTCCGGCTTCCTCCCTCAGTCCAAAAACATGACTGTTAGGTCAATTATTCTCCCTAGCTGTGAGTGTGTGTGCATGGTTTGTCCTCTGTGTCTCTATGTTGCCCTGCAACAGACTGGCAACCTGTCCAGGGTGTACCCCAAGATCAAATCATGGTCAAACAGATAACTGTTAACAGATATCTGTACATATTTATGTGAGTTTATTAACAAAAAGTCCTTCAACTCTGAGTGAGACATATTTTAATTAAAAACTGCTGACTATCCTAGTGAAATTCAACTAAACTAAGCTACAACAATATTTTTACAAAAAACACAAATGTAAAGAAAAAGATATATGGTTAAAGACCACAATTTGTAGAATGATGCAATAATATAGTTTGGTGTGGATTTTGTATGTAAAAAACCATAGTTTGTTTGAAGAATCTGGATATGGTTAAATTTGCTTTTAGCTAAATAAAACATTATTTGGCAAAAGAATGCTCATTAATTGAGTTATACAATCAGAGACCACTTAACTTTTGTACTGTTCTCTCTATGTGTTTTGCTCTTGCGTGAACACAGATAAACAGCCAGCCAAACTCCTTATTCAAGAGCCA
>JAUZNJ010034041.1:0-12898 GCA_034780135.1 Jordanella pulchra | reverse complement strand
TCTCTCATCTTTTTAAGTGGGAGAACTTGCACAATTGGTGACTGACTAAATACTTATTTTCCCCACTGTACATACCCACAGGTTACCCAAACCGTATCGCTCCTCTTCAGTTTTTTTCAGCCTCAGTCAATCAGTTCCAGCTGGCAGTCAAGCTCCTCGAACCACCTTCATCCAAAGTCTGCCTGTTCCACCCTTCGCCACAGCCTTCTCACTCAGCTGTTAAAATCTACCTAGTCGATCTTTTTGGAACAGGACCCCTTCCCAGGAAAACCCTTTCATCCGTCAGTCATCCCACCCTGACAAGTACCCCCCAGGATCTGTTACTACCTGTCACCAAGTAAGACTGTTTTCCTTTTACTTCTACACTCTGAATTCTGAGCTTGAGGTTGAGATATTATCCTCTTGATCTGTCTTAGCTCTGTATAGGATGTTTTCTAATATTACTGCCCTGGTAATATGAGGAGCTCTGGTTGTCTAGTTTTATGTTCAGTGTGGCTTGGCTTAATTTGCATTTACGAGCTGGGAAAATATATTTTCACGTTTCTTGCTCAAAAACGTGTTAAAACTTGTTAAAATACTTTTAACACATTTTTGAGCACAAGAGTACAACACAAAATGTTGTCTATGCCGTCAGTTCATCAGGATTATGATTCTACTAAAATGATCTGACCCTTATAATCCTCAGTCTAAACTCTAAAATGCCTACATTTGTCTTTTCCTTGCCAATTAACTGTTGAAACTATATTGACCTGTGCTATTGATTAAATTATAAAAAAAGTACGTAGGTTACCTCAAAGTGCTCTCAACAAATGCTGCCATTTTTGTGTGATATTGAATATTCTCTAAGCACTTTCGCACACAGCATGATGAGAAGTGTATCAAGCCCTAACATGACAGGTGGCTAATGGGAGGCTGTAACCGACTGTGGATTGACGTATCAACATAAAGCAAGACTTCCCATAAGAGTTAACACTCTGCTTTAAAAGTATAAACACAGCAACAAGGGCAACTCAACAATATAATGGGTTTCTCAAAACTGTTTGAATTTGAGTGTTTTAATAATTTTTGTGACAAGCTCCTCAATGACATTGGATGAAATTGCCTGCTTAAAACAGTCCAAGACAGTCTTTCCTATTGAAAGAAGAATGAGAAATCTCTTGTCACTGAAACCTTCTTAAATTAAACACTTGAACAGTATCAACACCTTTGGATTTAAATATTGATTTTTTTTCTGCAAAAATAATAAAATGTAAGCAGTTATTCCTTTTCTACGAAAGCTATTGCATGTTGTATTTTTTTAAGGGTATCATGAATGTAATTATGGTTTTTATTTATTCACTAATCTTCTCCGCCTGCAGGCTTAACTTATGAAATGCTTTGATAGCTTTTTAACAAGGAAACCAGTGGCTGCATACCCCCCAGATATTATGTCGGCTACATGATTATAAAAGGTGGTGATTAGTTAATGCCTCTAGCCTCAGTTATTGCTGTATTCCACATTTTAAATCCTAGAAATTACTTGGTGTGGACATTTAGACCCTTAGAAAGCCAGTCTTACATCATTTCACTGAATAGGGACTCTTACCACATTGAGAGCCTTGTTAAGATATTAATATTTGAATTCTTCCCCATTTTACAACCACACACTGTCATATAGTGGCTATGACTAAATTGGCTGTGGTCTTTCTGATTTTCGAAAAAAATAAAATAAAAACTGGAATGGTAAGTGTACATACTAAATATTTTTGAATCATTTTGCTGTTCCATTTTGGGAAAAAAGTCAATAATATAGAAAGATATCTCTATAAAATTTTATTTTGAAGTCCTTCCAAAGATTTAAAATGGACTCAAACATAGCCTTTAGTTTGACCATTTAATCTGAAGAAAGATTTGATTTAAAATTGTATTCAGGTTCACGCCCGGATTGGCCATAGGGAGAACCAGGAGTATTCTCGATGTGCCGGCCTAGGATTTGACTGCTTGGCCTGCTGGCCTGCATCTGTCTGTTTTTATTTTTTTTAAGTCTGCTGGTCCGGCGGGGTGCCTATCAGAGAGACAGGACTGGCCACTCAGGTGACAGTAAAGCAACGATATTCACCAGGTGACATGAACACCACCAAACATGACCATTTGACATAAATGGCTCTCAGCTGTAATACCGGCTTTCTATGCACTACAGCATTATTCTGTTAAGTGATTGTGTTGTTGAATGTCTGAGACTGACTTGTAGTTACGTATCCCAGCTCAAACATGAAAGTTTGTGTATTCCAACCTTGGATTTACTGCAGGTCGGAGTTCATTAGTATTCCCCGGTATGATAGGACTATGCATGCCTCTAACCTTGGCACTATTTATTATGTAAAATCTTTATTATCTTAGTGCTATTGCAATTACAGTGGTAAAGTTACGATATATATTCCCACCTTAGAAATTAGAGTAGGTCCTATAGGTTTCCTTTTATTTGGAATTTGCTATAAATGTGTGTGTGTGTGTGTGTGTGTGTGCGTGCGCACACACGCTTGTGTGTGTTTATGTATGCATTTTGCATGCGTTGTGTGCACATGTGTCGCTGCCATGTGGTAAGGCAGCCCCTCTGTTGATCTATTGTTAGATTTAGTTCTAGTTGATTTTGTAAGTTAAAGAGTCATTTGTTATTCTTTTCATACATGCAGTGCTCTTGTGACTATTATGCTTATATTGTAGTGCATATTTGTTTTGAATTAGCAAAAAAACATACTACACAAAAGCGTTTTGCTTGTGCCCATGCATTTAATTTTGTTTTGTTGATCAAGAGTGTTTAAGATATTTTTTGATGGACCCTATGAGTACCACCATAGGTGGGAGGAGGGAGCAGTTAGAGTGAAAAACGGGCGAGAGAGATCCGAGCAATCCCTCACAAAACTGTCATCACTGGCATTGCTCTGTACACCATGTTTGTTCTGCTGTATGTCAGTGTGTTGCTGTATATCACAGCTGAGACAACAATCAGCATTTAACCCTCTGCATTCTTTACAGTTAATGTAATTTACAAGGTTGTGTCTTACTATTATCAATAATTACATAACAAACATGAATATATAAATCCATTTAAAAAAAGAAACAACAGAGAATAGAGTAGTACTTCAAGCGGTGACATCATAGGATTGGTTGGTTCTGTTGCGGCCATTTAAGTACATTGGTAATTCCAGCTATACCTCACAACCATAAAACACCTAATAAATTTGGTATGATTGAAGATGAAGCTCAAAGGCCACTTGAGTGTGCAAATCCCACTGCTTAAACATTCAACCCCATTTAGCATCTCACTTGAGGAGTAAGACTTGAGTCACTCGTGCATCTGCACAATGACTCGCTCCAGCAGTGGCAGATTTGCAGCCAAGAACCATCAGCCTGCATCATTTATTCCCCAAACAGGACTACAGAGTACATAGAATTTGACCAGATGTCCCAGTTTGTGCTAGGCAACCAAGCATTTTTTAATTTCGTCACAAATTTCACAAACTGAATCAGTGTTCTGCATTTGACTGGGTCAAATCAGACAAAAGTAAAACAAAACTAAAACTTTGCTGGCACTGTTCCAAAAAATGCATACCTGTGCCAGCACCCACGTCATGACCAATCTGGGCATGAAATTCATAAAACGGAACAGTTCAGATATTCTAATACAAAATATCATTGAAATAATGTTAAAAGAAAAGAAAACTCAGCAACAACAAAGACTCCAAAACATTTGATAACTCAGTTAGCCCAGTGACAGATGATTCTTAGAGAAATTGTGTTAGATTTGCCGAAGTTATTTTTAAATGTAACACAAGGGAAAATATGTAAGACAACACTGTAAGTGTGAGTTGCAAAAAAAATTGACACCTAAAATGCCTGGCCTGCATAAAAATTCTAGTTGTCCCACATTTGTTTTTACGATCCAGTCAACTCATACACAGCCCGTTTCAGAGCAGCTCGAGCTAAACATGGTGAGTGTGTGTGCACAGGAACTGGTGGAAGAAGCATAACCCGGGCAACAAGGGTAGTTGCAACTAACCCTTTTAACATATTCACCCTGCACGAAATTAGATTAAGGTTTACTCTGACAAGTATCACCAATATCATCATAAGGAACCAACAGCCAAGGGAACATTACCAGGGCTAAAAAAATAAAGTAACACCGCTTAAAGTAGCTTAAAGTAGCTAAACACATTTAAAGGTCCTTTAAATCACAACATTGTTTCTCTTTCTGGTTTTAGGGTCTTGTTTGATGGTTGCTGAATTATAAAATTTTAAGTTGGATTTCAAATCATAAGCTACCAAAGGGACTTGGAAAAGGACTGTAAGATCCTGTGCTGCCATGACAATGAAAGAGAGGCAATAGGAAACATTGTTCATTCAACAAAAATTACATGTTTTAGGCTTCAGGTTGATATTACAGTCTTACTGGCACTAAACATTTTTGATTGATAAACTATGTCAGTAAAAAATATAATTAGAAACCCTCTGTAAAAACAACTTTTAACTCCTGCAAATACAGAACATTATTCAGTTCAGTTTCTTTATGTGATGCCAATTTACAAGACAACATTTCAAGCCACTTTGCAGAGAAAATTCAATAAGATCATGCAGTCAGATTGGAAAAACGTTTTCTAAAAAAAACCAGCAGACTGCATCGAGTCACTGACTTTGCACAACACGCTTCACCTTAATGAACATGTGGCGACAGTACTCACCTGCCTTGCTTTGTGGACTCTACTGCAATCCCTCACATAAGGAAAATAAATCATCCAGAAAACATTATACAGTTACAGTAAAAGCATATCTTTAAACCAAGTTACTTTCATTATTACATCACTATTTTGCTTTGGATTCTAATCAATAAGAATCGCTAGAAATTGTAGAAATTGATTGATTGAAGTGTGTCTTGATTCATATGTCTAAGCAAATCTTGCATACCATGACCTTTTTCCATGTAGAATTGCCTGTGCACATGATGAAAGGGACAAACTGATACAGGAAAAACATTTATGATAACATTTCTGTTACAATTTTAGAAAGAAGCAGGCTATAAATGATGTGCAAAAATCCATTGCCTTTCATTGTCCTTTAGCATACACTAAACATTGTTATTTAACCACATATTCCAGGCATCATCAATCAGATGTGTGGATTTTTTCTATACTGAGTTTCACATTGTTTGCATAGTTGCTCTGACATTTAGGAGCTAATGGGACACAACTCACCTTGATAACAGTTTTAAGTTACATTCTATTCTATTCCATTCTATTTTATCTGAATAATAGTTCATTCCTTATTATTCCTGTAAAACATCATGATTCAGGCTGTACGGTGGAGCAGTGGATAGCTCTGTTGCCTTGCAGCAAGAAGGTTCTGGTTTTGGTGCCGGCCTGGGGTCTTTCTGCACGGAGTTTGCGTGTACTCCCCATGCATGCGTGGGTTCTCTGCGGGTACTCCGGCTTCCTCCCACAGTCCAAAAACATGACTGTGTGGGTTCTCTCCCGGCTGTTAGGTAGGTAAATTAGGTATTGGTGTGGTCTTTATAGTCCTTTTATATTGTCTTTATTATTTGATAGTTGGGTTCTTTGGTACTTTTGCTTTTAGGTGAGAAACATCAGATGTTATTTCTATAAAACAGTTGTGTCTAGTCCGATAACCACTGTCAAATGGAAAATCATATCTTTTTTTAAGACCAGGACCAATATTGAAAATAATTTTCGAATAAAACCAGCTCTTTGTCACTTAATGGAAAAATCCTATAATTTTTCAAACTTCCTGATGTTTAGCCATAAACCATGATATTAATTTTGGACACTGAAGACCAATGTGCAGAAAGCAAATATCTGTACTAAAGTAGCACAAAAAAAGTATTGAACTTTAGTTCAATTTGGAACTTAGTAGTGGGATGATTGACCACTGGGTGAGCAAAAAAATAATCTTCAGTATTTCTGAAGTACTTTTTCTTTTTTGATTGATAATTTCAATTACACAAAACTGCTCCAACAAACCATTAACAATTCAATCTATTTGCTGAGTTTTTTCGTTTGGGTGGGGTGTCAGCTTCACACAACTGAAGCTCTTATTAGTTGATGATGCGGGCTGTGGTGCAAACACTGTGCATATGAAATGCACAGCAGAGAACTCCCTGCGGTATTCGAGGAAATCACCAAATCCACTGGATTTAGTGTGAATGCACCTTCAGAAGTCAAACAGCAATCAAGGTTAACTACACCTCCTAACTACTATCTGAATCATTCCTAAGCTAAACCTTCTTTACATTTTTAGACTAAGACATAAGCTCTCTGAGAAACTTTAGGTGTACTTCAGATTTTTTGACTTAGCTCGCCAAAAAAGTCAGCTTCTTTATGGCAACCCAATAACAGTAATTCAATTTAAATTCAGTTTATTTATATAGCACCAATTCCTAACACTTCATCTCAAGGCACTTTACAAAATCAATTTAATCAAATGACACATTCAGATTAGTTAAAAGTTTTCTAAGGAAAATCAGCTGCTTGCATTGAATCATTAATTCAACAGCAATCCCTCACACCAAGCATGCATGTTAGCGACAGTGGAGAGGAAAAACTCCCTTTTAACAGGAAGAAACCTCCAGCAGAACCAGGCTCAGTGTGAGCTGCCATCTGCTGAGGTTGACTGGGGTTTAAGAAGACAAAAACAGAGATATAAAAGGTAACTGTCACCCAGCTACACCCTCGCCCCGTCCAGTAAAGACACAGCCAGGCAGACAAGCTCCAAACCAGCTCCCATGTCAGAGGATGAAAGAGAGCGCATCCATTTAGTCACAGTTAGAGAAACAGGACAACACTGCAAAACAGGCCAAGCTCCAGTAACAAAGGTGTGACAGTGTAACAGTCCAGCCGACATTTCTCTCCAGGATGGAGCCACAGCAAACAGGAACAGACCAGACCGAAGCTACTATGATGAGAAAACAGAGAGAGCATAAAGTTAGAGGTTGAACTAACATACACTGCAGAATGGGAGAATAGAGATTGAATGAAGCAGATAGAATGATGAGAAGTGGTCCCTACGTCCTCCAGAAGTCTAAGCCTATAGCAGAATAACTATAGAGATAGCTCAGGATAACCTGAGTCATTCTAACCATATGCTTTATGAAAAAGGAAAGCTTTAAGCCTAGCCTTAAAAGTATACATGGAAAAGAAGATACGAAAGGAAGATTAGAAATAGGGCTATAATTGACCAACTTATCTGGGTCAAGAGAGTTAGCTAGATCAACAAAGTTGCCGTAGAATGGCAAATTATGTCCACACGATCTTAATACACAGAACAGAATTACTCATATTGCTTGAAAAAATGAATACTTTAGTTTTTTTAATTAAATGTAAAGGCGCAGCCTTATTTTAAGAATGTTAAGTATCCTCTGCTCACTATTAGTAGAATCTTCGCTGCAGTTTCAGCCTATATATATATATAGCCTACCATCCCTTAAGGTTTAAATTTCACCCACAGCCACCTGTGGCCATCTCCTACCTGCACCCTTTATTCTCATTCCTTTAATTGCTCAGCTGCTGTTTTAGCCGTCTTAAAAAAAACATTTGTTCCACAGAGCCTGAGGATGAGTCAAGAGGTGAGGAAAAGAAAGCTTTCAGTCACTGTTGCAACTTAAAATTTGGGTTGTTTCAGACCTTTAAACTCATGAGAATTCTTCTTTTTTAGACCGTTGTTAATCGTTATGTATAACTACTTTGCAAGAATATCCCTATTTGTTGCTTGTTGGAGAAGTTTTCTATTGATAGAATGTTTCTGCTAATGTGTCCCTTTTTAAGAAGCACTTTAGACAAAAATCAAAGTTTTAATCCTATATTTGCAATTGTGTGCATAATTTACTTCATTTAATATGATCAAGGCATATCAAAATGTATCCCATACCAGTGCAACTACTCTAGCTTTACTTGAAATCTCCTGAGATGATTTGAAATTATTATTATGATTATTATTGATTATTAATTATTATTAAGTTAATGAGCTGCAATTTTATCTGGCATATGGACATTACTGACTTCAACGTGGAAAGGTTTGGTTGATTCAGTGGGTTTTGTTCAGTTTTAGGAAATCTGGCTGCCTCAAGTGAGCTCCATCTTATGGCTCGACTAAAAAAAAAAATCTCTATTTTTGTCCCCAGTTTTTCATCTTATGATTTTGTTTTGAACATTTTTGCTAGGATATAATTTTAAATAAAATATTTATTATTAATCTTGTTTAGTATTTTGGGGGGTTTAGTCAAATCGAAGATAATACTACAAAATACATTTTTAATTACAACGACTTTTAAAGTGCTTGTGTGGTTTATTCATAGGACCTACTTGATAATAGATGTTAACGTAGAATTCTTTGCTCTGTCTTTTGATTAAAATTTCATGGCCTTTCCTGTAGTTACTCATTATCTCATCCTTATAGTGTGTTTTCTAAAAGGGGATCTTCTTCCTCTCGCGTACCATCCCCACCCACCCTCTTGGTCCCCTCCTTTGTGTACCTTTACACTTTATGATCTTTATGGTCACACATTCATCATTCAAGACAGACAGTTCCTCTTTTTGCTTGTTTAAAGCTAAGTTTTGAACACTACATCATGATGGATTATTGTGTACAATAGTAATGATGGAAAGTGAAAGGAAGAGAAAGGTATTTAAGTAAAAGGCATGACCACACCTATAAGAATAATGGAGGTAGTGTTACTCGTGAGTGGACATTCTTTAAGTTTCCTTGATTAAAATTCACTAAAGGGAGATGTAAAACATACATTTTCATAGACGTCTGCTGTGAGAGGGATTTTACCTCTGTTTAAGCACTTAAGCATTCTCTCTGAAAACATTAAAGTACAAATTTTGCAAAAAGGGAAATAATCTGATAACTCTTTTATCGAGAATAAATTAAAAATCAATTACTTTAACTTTGGAAATTTACTGGAAAAAAATCCTTCTCTAAAAAGAACTTACCCACAACATGAGAGCTAGAGTTAGAATAGGTTTACTAACTATTTATATGGTATAATGTTCAGGACAAGGATCTGCAAGAGAAGAAGTCTGCTGGTAACTTGAAGAGAGAAAATTAAGAAACACAGAGCAAAACAGAAAAGAGAGAGAAAATGAACATGAGATAATCTGCTTCACTAACCTGCTGTGTAGACAGATGGAGGGACAGTAGATATGGGGATATCAGAGAGAGCAACAGGCTCAGAACAAGGTAACAACCTTATTTTGTAGAGAGTGACTGTTAATGTGAGAATTCTTTTAGCATTCCTCAGCATGTGCAGGGCTTTGCCAGACTCATTAAAGGCATAAACACTTAACAAACCCCAATAGAAAAAAGGCAAAGGTCAATAAATGAGAATGGTAATTCAGTGGCAGATACTTAGAGGTTTCATGTATAAATCTGTTATTGGAAGTAGGAGCAAAGTTCTGTGTCCATTTCAGATAGGCAGTATCGATACATCATGGGCAAGGCATGTGGGGAATATTTTGAGGAATGAACTAGATCTTTTACAAATTCTCAGAACAAAGCAGGCAAAGAATGCTGGATTTCTATTGGCACTAGGCTGTCTATAAGCTGGCACAAACTAGATTATATCTTTGCCCATTTTTTGATTATTAAAGGTTTAATTATTGATCAGTTTATTGATAGGTTGATTTCTTCTTCTGCATTCCAACTACATCAATCTGTTTGGCAAATTGTCATAAAAACGACATGAACCAGTCTAAAATTGTGTTAAAAGGTTAAGTGATGTTATAAAACATTAATGTGTGATAGTTTTCTCTTTTAAATGCATTTTATATGAGCATTTTTTAATCATAAAGATGTTATACATAACTTGATTAAGTCCACCTGTCTGTGATGCCATGACCAAGAGCAAGCCACAGGGATGGAGATTATTAACAACTATTAAAAAGCCACCGTAGCCACTGGTACTATTATTGCTGCAGTAGCATCAAGATAACTTTAGCCCATCTGCTGGCGAGGCTTCTGCAGAGCAAAGCTTTAGCTGACCATTAGCTCTGCAGAAGCCCCCACTTGCTCTGTTAGAGGCTGCAAAAGGTCTGTTTTGATGAAAAAAAAAGAAAAAAAACACAACCTGTCAGGAAGCTGGTGTAGTGGAGGTGGTGAGGCAGAGGCAGAGGCAGGAACCAGGATGCGGTGTATCAGTGAGGTTTAATAATGAAAAATCCAAAAGTGTAACGTCAACGGAAAGTCCTCAGGCCAGGCAGCACGGTTCAAACAGAATCCCAGGGTTTAAACACCGGTAGCGCTGGACATACGAGAGGCAGAAGAAAACAACGAGGAGTGGCTTAGAGAGCTTGGGCTCGACAAACTAAGACGAACTCAGACCAACTTAGACAATCTCAGACAAACTTAGACAAGGACCCGACAATGAACAGAGGACACAGGTGGCTTTAAATACACAGGGAGGTAATCAGGGAAACGAGACACACCTGGGGGTAATCAAGGGAGGACAGGACGACACGGAGAGCACAGAGACAACAGGAAGCTCAAAAAAGAATCACAGAACTACAGATCATGACACAACCAGTTTATATGAAAAGAACACTGGCCAGATCTTGCTGATAAGCTGATGTTTTTAAAAGAAAAAAATGTTTAAGTAATTTTCTAGTATTTGGTTACCAGTGGTTACCAGATCATGACAGTACCCCCCTCCTTGACGGGTGGCTTCCAGACGCCCAAACACAAAGAAACAGTCCAACCCTAGAGGAGAACTAGGAGACCCTAGGGGAGCACTTGGAGGAGCACTAGGAGGAGCACTAGGGGGAGCACTAGGAGACTCTATAGGAGCACTAGGAGGAGCACTAGGAGGAGCACTAGGAGGAGCACTAGGGGACTCTATAGGAGCATTAGGAGGAACACTAGGAGGAGTACTAGGAGGAGCACTAGGAAACTCTAGGGGAGCACTAAGATGAGCGCTAGGGGACTCTAGAGGAGCACTAGAGGGAGCACTAGGAGGAGCACTAGGAGAAGGAGCTAGTGCGGCGGCTGCTGCACCAGGCTTGAGAACGACGGCAGGAACGAGCCCTGCGGGCTTGAGAGCGACGGCAGGAACGAGCTCTGCGGGCTTGAGAGCGACGGCAGGAACGAGCTCTGCGGGCTTGAGAGCGACGGCAGGAACGAGCTCTGCGGGCTTTAGAGCGACGGCAGGAACGAGCTCTGTGGGCTTGGGAGCGACGGCAGGAACTGACTCTACCCCTGCCGTTTGGATGGTGGCAGTGGCTGCGCCGGCTGTTGCACCGACGGGCCCGCCGGCTGGAGCGGACTCAGGAGGAGTCGAGACAGAAGATGCTGGAGCTGGGACCGGAGGTGCTGGTTCCGGAGATGCAGGAGCTGGGTCCTGAGACGGTACCAACCTCTGGGAAGTGTGAGGTCCGAACGCCGGAAGGACTGGAGCTGGTCCCTGAGATGCAGGAGCTGGGTCTGAAGACGGCGCAGACCTCGGAAAGGTGATGTACGTACAAACAATAAAGTTGGTACAGACCATCTTCAGACCTACCTTGTACACTGAAAGAATTTTTTTCTCTACCATTCATTGTTTGGCTGTGCATCTGGGTTGTTCGGGTTATAGCTTTTGCTACTTTTCTTAAAAGAAATTTAGCTTTTTTGTTTGTTCTATTTCATACCATTTAGCATCTTCTGCTTTCAACTTCTTGTTTCTGCCATTTTCTGCCTACAGCTTGGAGTTTAGCATACAGCATACACTCAGCATTTTCGTAGGACATGCAGCCTTTTCCAGTTTCACATTAATGTTCTACAGGAGATATTTTAACGAAATCAACCTTAGCTACAGGTAAATCTACTTTTGATTCAATTTGAAGACATGTTGTTGGACTTTATTTTGATGTTAAATTTGTAATATTTTCAAGTAAAAGGTAAAAAAGGAAACAGCAGGTAAACCTACTGCTAAAATATTTATTGCACTTAGTGCACTTTGATTTTAAAAAATTGTTAATTATTAAAAATAATACAACAAAGATTAACCTCTTATTGATTTAATCTGGAGTGTTAGTTGAACTTAAAATAAAATGTGAATGTATTTGCTAATATTTTTTTACTACTTTTGTTTATATCCATATTTGTTTAATCTATAACTTTAACTAAAATTTTAGGAGATTCCCACCGTCCAGCTATTTTTTTCACAGTCACACTGGTAAATTTTTGGGTTTTGGTTTTTGGTTAGGTTCTGGGTTTGGTACGCGCCCCGGGGTCCTTCTGTATGGAGTTTGCATGTTCTCCCCGTTTTTGCGTGGGTTGTCTCCGGGTACTCTGGCTTCCTCCTACAGTCTAAAAACATGACTGTTACGTTAATTGGCTTCTCGAAATTGTTCTTTGGTGTGTGTGCATTATTGTTTGTCTCTGTGTTCTGTGTTGCCCTGTGACAGACTGACAAGCTGTCCAGAGTGTACCCCGATTCTCGCCTATGGACTGCCAGAGATAGGCACCATGACCCAGACGGAATAAGCTGAATAAAAAGATGGAAGGATGGATTTCACGTCACTGATCTGGATTGGATTGATCTAATTGATCTGTTTAGGATTAAATAACATCTACAAAAAAAAAAGATTATGAGAACAATGAAAAAAATAGCAGAGAAAATGTGCCTCTTTGCACAAACTAAAAACGTCAGTAAGGCAGATCACAAAGACACATGGGAGCCATAAAGTAAAACAGTGAGCACTTGAATATATTTCACCTAAATAGATAGTAACAATTAGCACATTTTCAAAAGGTTTCTTACTAACACAGCAAATTAATATACATGATTTTTAAACATACACGGGTTGGACAATGAAACTGAAACACCTGGTTTTAGACCACAGTAACTTATTAGTATGGTGTAGGGCCTCCTTTTGCG
>JAUZNJ010034040.1:0-12898 GCA_034780135.1 Jordanella pulchra | reverse complement strand
CCTTCCTTCCTTCCTTCCTTCCTTCCTTCCTTCCTTCCTTCCTTCCTTCCTTCCTTCCTTCCTTCCTTCCTTCCTAGCTCAAATTCTACCACCACAGTCTATCTAAAGAAATCAACTCAGGTAGATATAAGAAAATGATTTGGAGACATGCAGGTTTTTGTCACAACTAAAACCTATTCTGTAACACTGATCACTGTGTCTTTTTTCTGCAGGGGAGGCTGGGAGTGTGACGTGATTAGAGATCGGTAAAAGTGATGAGGTTGAAGGAGAAACAGATTATGTTTGATTAGTCATGTCACATTCAATCACAGTCAAATCACAGAGCTGATGAACTCGTACAAATATTGACAACAGTGAAATTCCAATTTCAATGTGAGATATTTTTCATTTGACTGAATAAATGTGTGAATGCAGAGAACCTTAAGATGACTTACACTTACATAGCACTTTACATAGGTAACCTATATGTGTTATGAACTAAATTAAAAAAATCAAATGATGAAAAATCTAGTTAATTATAACAATAACGTGGGAAAGCTGTCTTTGTGTGTTGATTGCCATACCTCCCCCTTTGTTGAAACAATGGAGAAAATAAAAATCCATGTGAGGAGTAAGAGGTTTGCACTTTCAACCCCCCCCCCATATGTACTTCAATTCGTTCCTATTGTTCTTAATCCCCTGTTCTTATGCATCGCCCGATAAATAAACACATACACACACACCTATAAATTGAAAAGCTTTCTATGCAATTAAAATCTGAGGGTCTTTGGTGGTTATGTAAAATTAGAACCCCTTGGCTGACCTGTTTTAAAACACAGGTAAAGTAACTTCAACTACTGTTTTTAATTAGATCGTTCCTAACATCACAAGCAATTCTCTAGAGACAATCAAGTCTTTTTTATGCAGCTCAGATGTAAACTCTTTTTTTGGTTGCTTTCAGTCTGGATTTTTATTGCCTATTCTTTAAGCTCTACTGGTCATATGAGAACAACCATATACCAATAGGTGGAAATCCTTGGGGTGGGTCCAGCTTTACCCTTCCAAAAAGATATTTATCATTGCAAATACAAATGAACTGATTAGATAATCAAATTGTAATGTTGAATACAAGCACAACCCAAGCTACCTAAATGATAAACATACCATGCACTTCTTAATCATTAAACGAAAATTACCCCCTTACTGTATATTGCACAACATGGTTTAGTTCCAAAGCATGGGGCTATGGGCAGATCCAGATCCTCTTGCTCACTGCTGCCAGTCAATCACCTTTTTTCAAAATAAGAGGCAATGTATGAGGTAGCGGATGCATGAAATAGAATGTGTGAAATCGGCTTTACTGTCCTTTGTAAGCATTGGATGCTGTTGTCCACCCCTCCTTTCTCCAAACTATTTACAGGTGATGAGTTTGATTGCAGCCTTGTCATGTAGCAAACCTTTAGAGCAGAAAGGAGACTCACTAAACTCAGTAAGTCCATTGAGTCAGAAAAGTGCAAAACGGCCACTGGCCTACCCTGGATTACAAAAGGGTTTGTAAATATAATATAGATATAATTTTCATGTACTTCACTAAGACTTTTGCATTAAAATAATTCCTGCATTTGATTCACAGACTCAGCCACTTATTCGCCTCAAACACTATATTTGCATTTTCTAATCATTGTATGTTTGAATTTTTTATTAGGATAAAATTAATGACTCAGTTAAGGCAATGCAAGAAAAGTTTATTTAGCACATTTCAGTGAAAATATGATCTAAAGTGCTGTACAGGATAAAAAAAAGAGAAAGTGAAAAGTACATTGCAATGGCACAGAGACAACACAAATGGTTTTGGAGAATGAAAGTGACACATTACAATACTTGGATATTACATGAAAAAAGATAAAAAGATTGATACAAAAAAGATTTTAAGTAGTAAGATTTTAATTAAATGAAAGTTAGACCGGAATCTTAGCTTATAAAGTTTAGATGGCACAGTCAGAGAGCACTCTGTGTTTTAATGTAAATTTAAAGCAACTGAAGATTTTAGTACTTATACAGCTTTTTAGGGGTTTATTCCAGACTTGTGGAGCATAAAAAGTTAAAGTTGGTTCTTTATATCAAAATCAAATCAAAATGTATTTATAAAGCACTTTTCCTGCAGGCAGCAACGCAAAGTGCTTTACAATGTAAAAATTGTTTAAAAACAAGTCATCACATAAAATGTATACATAGATAAAAGGAGAGCAAGCACACACAAAACACACAACCAGTCCACCCCCCCACCCACCCCCAAATGTAAACTCTAACCCCACACTCGACTGAAAATAAAAGTAAATAAAAAAAAAAACTGGCTTGACACTGAGGAAGCAGGCCAGCCCCACCACAACCACAGGGGGCGCTACAACAGCAACCACCCAGATCAGGGAAAGCCAGGGTCCAACCCATGACCACATGGCAGTAGTGCAGGACCACCGGCCCTGCAGACAGGGATGATCACCATGGGGGCAACCTTGTTGCTAAAGGTCTAAAGAGGTAATAGAAGCAAATAAAATCAAGTATCCTTAAAAACAATAAAAACAGCAAGACCAGAAGCAGACATAAAAGAGTTAACCAAAGTTAAAAATAGAAAAATACAGGAATAAAACAAGATGACAAGAAACAGGCCATGCAAAAATAAATATATAAATAAGAGTAAACAGGTACTAACTAACTAACTAACTAACTAACTAACTAACTAACTAACTAACTAAATAAATAAATAAATAAATAAATAAATAAATAAATAAATAAATAAATAAATAAAATAGATAAATAAATTAGATGTATAAAGAGATAAATAAAATTCAGGTAAAAGCTAAGCTAAAAAGGTGGATCTTGAGCCTCTTTTTAAAAATATAAACTGTCTCTGCGGCCCTGAGGTTCTAAGGCAGGCTGTTCCAAAGACAAGGACCATAACGGTGGAACGAGGTCTCCCTATACTTTCTGGTCCTGACTTTGGAAACAATTAAGAGGCCAGTACCAGAGGACCTCAGGGTCCATGAGGGCTCCATGAGGGCTCTTAATTTAAAAGCAGGTCTGATAAATAAGAAGGCCCGAGACATTAAGATATTTGTAAATCACTAAAATAATCTTAAAATCAATCCTGAAAGACCCAGGGAGCCAATGCAGCGATTTGAAAACATGAGTAATGTGTTCCCGTCCCCTGGTCCTTGTCAGAACTTCCGCCTAGTTCTGGAGTAGTTGTAAGTTAGAAAGACTCTTTTTAGGAAGATCAGAGAGTAGGGCATTGCAGTAATCCATTCTACTAGCTTTGAGAAAACTCGACCAGGTTACTTTTAGTTACTTCATATAACGTACCGGCTTTTTTAAACTTTCAAGTAGGTTTAAAACCGGTCCAGTGCTTTACGAGAAATTCAACCTAGTTTTCTAGGCTTTCTATTTAATTGTCCAATATTCCTATAATACCTTAGGTAAAGTAGTAACTGTTGAATTATTTAAGGTTCATCTGTAGTGAGCTCTATTAAATAGAATACAGAATATATAAGTATTCCAAATGTGGTTTTAACCACTTTCTGTCCTGCTGTTGATATTCTTCTCTTTTACAGCCTCAATCAAAGTATAACAAATTTTACAACTTAGGCAATGATGTCCTATATTATTCTGTTCTGATGAAACTGTGACCAGATATCGGTAAAACTACAGGGAGGAAGACTTTACGTAACTGAATGATGGTCTGTGTACAAAGTGAGGACTGGTAAAAAGCTACTTCTCTGAGGTGATAGAACATATTAAAATCTGAAATGTTGGCTGTACTATCTGCCACAAAAACTATAAAATGAGCTGTATGACACCATTAGCTAACTGCAGATAAAGCACCCTCGGTCTTCTTATGTGCTTGCTGGGGACTTAAATAGTGTGAAACCGATGGACACTCTTTCCAATTTTTACCAGCATAATACCTGTCTCACACTGATAGACAACACTCTGGACCGCATGTACACCAGAGTGTATCAACCACTGTTGCAACAGATTAGGCTAACTAAGAAAGCATCCACTCTGTGGCTCACGAATGTAGCTGCTGTGCTCCAGGACTGTTTTCAGTGCCCAGATTGGTGGGTCTTCCTATAGAGATATATCTCTATACAAGTACCTGGAGGAATAGACCTCTGTTTTTAGCATTTATCTTAAAGTATGAGGATGATGTCACCACCATCAGGGCAAAAGTCCAAAAACCACAAACCCTGGATGAAGCCTGAGATGAGAGTTTTGCTAAAAGCTAGGGACACTGTTTTCAGGACAAATTCAAGATCCCTTCTCCACCACTGACCCACAGAGCATTTGGAAGGGCATCAAAGGTATTGTGGGCTATGACATCAGAGATACAAAATGCACTCAACAGGTCATATGCCTTCTTTAAGGATTCAAGCTTCCCTAACCGCACCACTTATATCACCACCTGGTAACACACCGCTCTGCGTGACCATAGTAGATGTGAGGAAGACCTTCCACGGAATCAACCCCCATAGGTCTACAGTCCCGATAGCATCCCAGGGTGGGGACTAAGGGCTGCGCACACCAGCTGTCTGAGGTGTTGGCAGACTCAGACTGTTGACTACTTACCTACAGCCATAACATTGGTGATCATGAAGTACTTTGTAAGGATAGTGATGGCCCACATCAATGTCATATCTATCAGTGTCACTGTGGACACACATCAGTATCCCTACAGAAGGAATCAATCCCCTTCTTACCCATCTCATTGGTGGTCCAAATCAGCCATCACTCATCTGGACAGCAGAAACTTCTACATCAGTCTGCACTTCTTGGATTTCACCTCGGCCTGCAACATCATCAACACACAGACCGTAGTGTGGAAGCTGTCCTCTCTTAGACTCAGTCCCGTACTTGAGTGGTGTGTCCTGGCTTTTTGACAACAGACCTCAGACTGTCAAGATTCACAACACTGTCTTCTTCCCAATCACTTTCAGCAGTAGGACACCAAAGCCCCTCTTGTTTACTCTGCTGACATATGATTGTATGGCAAGACATCCAAGCTGTCATATAGTAAAGTTTGCAAATGAAACAACAGCTGTAAACTTTAACTCTTTCAAAACTGTTGCTTGCATGGCTACTGAAAAAGCCTAATTTCATCACATCACTCCAGTTTTACAGCAACTTCACTGACTTCCTGTCCCATTTAGAATTCAATTCAAAATCCTGGCGTACACATTCAAGGCAATCCATAACTTCGCCCCTCCTTACAGTATCTGTCATATCTTCTAATTGTGACAGTGTGGGGTCCTGTCACTATGCCTCCAACTGATCATGCGCCTTGGCTACTTGGCCAAGGGGATATCCCTTTGGCTGACTGGTCAGCGCATGTGACTTTCACCCGGGAGTCTTGGGATCAAATCCCACCTGGGCCCTTTGTAGTGTGCACCTGGCCACATACACATCACCACCTATTCACGTTCCCTTCGTTCTTTGTTCCCTCAGGCACTTTTTGTCTTTCTCTGCACCATGGGGAAAAGAGCCTTCCAACACTCTGGTCCCCAACTCTGGAACACTCTTCCTCCTGACATCTGTAATATCCATTTTCTTCTCTTTTTCAAAACACAACTGAAAACTCATCTATTCGAGTTAGCCTTCTCACTTTAAAGATTTGTTTTATATAATTATTTGTGATTTTACGTCTTTATTTTATTATTTTCCTTAATGTTTTGTTTGTGTTTTTAATGTTGTAAAATTGTCTTGAGTGTTTTGAAAGGTGCTGTCCAATAAAATGCATTATTATTTAGTAGTAGATAAATAAATAGTACATTTTGGAAAAGTAGTTTGTTGTGGGCTGCACTGTGGATATGGAAGAGCCATGAATCTCATAGTTTTCTGATTCCACAAAAAATGTTGGAGGAGTTGTTGGAAGACCGGTTGGTATTTTGTGTTCAGTAAGGGTCTTAGAAAAATGTGAACATCATTAATATACATAAAGACAAAATTATAAAAAAAATCTCTTGAGGACATCACTGGTCAGTGACTTGAATACTGTAGAGACATTGGTGTGTGTGAAATACTAAAAGTTGCCAAACAAGTGTTTTGAATGCTGTCTCTTTTCTGGATTCTGATCAGGTGGTAGACATGATGGAGATCCAGTTGAGGGAAATAATGGGAGCCTTGGACTGATTCAAAAGCTTCAGAGAGACATGGGATGGGATATTTATTCTTGATAAGGCACAGGAGACAGCAACGAGGCAAGCTGAAAGCATGTAGCTGTAGTAGGAGTTTGTTTTGGGGCAGCAGATGCCCTGAGTGGAGAAAGATGAGACCCTGTAGGAGAGGATCTTATGAGAAACTAATGGCATAATACATACAAGATGATTGGCAACACTTAGGTACATGTCTCCACAGGTAGGAGAATATTTGAGAGCTTCAATCGGTCTGAAACACAGGAACAAAGCAATATGAGACAGAGATCACAACTGTCACAAACACAGGAAGAACACTTGAACTTGATGCACTAAGGCAAGGGAAGATTATTTGTATAGCACAATTCAGTACATGGGCAATTCAAAGTGCTTTGCATGAAGAAGACAATAGAGTAGAAGAAAATAAAAGCAGAATAAAAGCATATAAACATTAAAAACATGCGTAAAACAGATAAAACTGTTGGACCACAATCTTAAACTCAAAATACCTCAGTTAACAGGTTAACTTCAACAGTCAAATGAAGCTCTAAACAAATGGGTTTTTAACTTTGACTTAAAAGAGCTCAGGCTTTCAGGAGTTTTACAGTCATCTTTGAGATTGTTCCAGATAAGGGGAGCATAGGAACTAAAGGACGATTCTCCATGTTTGGTTCTGGTTCTGGGTGGACAGAGTATGCTTGAACCTGAAGACCTGAGTGGTCTGGGAGGTTGATATACTGACAACAAATCGTTATGTATTGAGGTGCTGATCTATTCAGTGATTTATAGACTAACAGAAGGATTCAAGTCTTTTCTCTGAGCTACAGGGAGCCAGTGTAAGGACTTCAGAACTAGGCTGATGTGCTCTACTTTTTTAGTTCTAGTGAGAACATGAGCAGCAGCATTTTGGATCAGCTGCAGCTGTCCAATGGCCTTTTATGGAAACCTATGAGAACACTGTTGCAGTAATAAATTCTACTAAGGATAAATGCATGAATACATTTTTCTAGATCTTACTTGGACATCATTCCTTTAATTCTGGAAATGTTCTTCAGTAAAACCAGCTGATTGCGTTGAGTCATTGGCTTGCAAGACATTTCATTATTGTATTACATTTCCTTGCATTTGTAATTGACTATTCAGCAATCGCTTACACAGAGCATGGATGCAACAATTGAGAGAAAAACTCCCTTTTGACAGGGAGAAAGCTCCTATGTCAAAGGATGAAAGAGAGCACATATAGTTATTCATAGTTAAAGAAACAGGACTACCATGAAAAACGGCAAGCTCCAACATCTACAAACAATGATGTTGATGGCAAGAAAACAGCTAATATTTAATTCCAGGATGGAGTCACAGTCACAAGGATCAGACTAGATGAAGCTGCTATGACCAGAAAAAGCAGAGAGAACATAAAGTTATGGGTGGAACTTAACAAATGCTACACAAAAGGGTTAGAATGAAGCAGAATGATGAAAAGTATTCCCAATGT
Organism: Jordanella pulchra; assembly: GCA_034780135.1. Lineage (NCBI taxonomy): Eukaryota > Metazoa > Chordata > Actinopteri > Cyprinodontiformes > Cyprinodontidae > Jordanella > Jordanella pulchra. The sequence goes on along the minus strand of JAUZNJ010034040.1, from coordinate 5,242 downwards.
CCTACAGCAGCCTAAACATATAGCAGTAAAATATAGAAATAGCTCAGGATTTCCTAACCATTTTGGATGAAGAATGAGAAAATTAGAGTCCAAGGAAAAATTTCTGTCCTTACTGAATCAATCACCAGACCAGGCTGTTCACTCTACGTCCTTCTACTTTTCTACTAGCGACTCATCAAACATCACCCAGTTTTTAACTATAAGCTTAATCAAAAAGGAATGTTTAAGCCTAATCCTAAAAGTAGACAGGATACCTGCCCAGAAAAAATTCCTTCCTGCATACACATCATACACATCTCTCAAAGTTCTCTGTTGGCAGTAACAAGCGTTCTCAACCCATTCAGGTACGGTCGGCCTGCTCCTCCTACACAGCTCAGCTTTGTCTACCTCCTCTCCAAATCTGCGATCTGAAGTACTGGAGGTACAATTCTTTTTGTGGATGTCAGAGGACCAACTTGGAATAATCCCTGACAAGTTCTCCCCTCTGGATTAATACTATCATCGCTACAGTAAAATCAACTCTTTATTTATCCTATTCTCCGTAATTTCCGATTATACCTGAACTCACCATCATCATTATTTCCATACAAAGACCATTCCCTGGATGTTGCTCTCGAAGTGGAAGACTCCTCAGTTTTTTTGTCATATTCTTTAAATAAACCTTGGAATTGCATCTGTCTCCTGCAATGTTCTGCATTTGGGCTAAGTTCAAAAAACCCATTATGACACCTTGTAAACGTATTTCTTTATCTGTCTGTTTTTAGTTTTTTTAAATATTCAGTTGCTGAAAAGAAAATACACCTCTGGGCAAAGTTTAAATAGAATAAAATATATTTGACAGAGGTGCAAGCTGTGGATACAGGGTACACAAAGTAGAAAGATACACATTTTATATATATATAAAAACATTAGATGTACTCACATTCAAAATTGACAAGCTAATGAAGGTTTTGTGTAAACATGCACATAAACAGTGTGACCTTGGTTTGTATTCATAAATAAAACATAATGCTAACAGACCTTTGGCCGCAAGGAAAGACAACTATATGTTAAATAGTATCACTGTCAGAAGTCCAGTGGTAGCTCTGCATTCACTGTTTCAGCTTGGTTCTACTTTGCCAGTAAATGGCAAGACAGATGCCCTCACCAACATTAAAACTTGTGGATATATTCTGCATGCTATCCTTGAAATGACCTCCTGTAATTTTAAATATATTAATGTGTGTATGGATAAAGAATGGCTAAAATGATATGCCTCAAAAGTCAGAGAAACTGGAAACTACTTTCCAAGAACATACAATGACTAATTAGCATAGTTCATCACAGTGAAGTCTGTATCAACACTCAACTATGAACAAGTACCAAAACTTAGGATTCATGTTTTTGCTTAATAAATATTACCCAGTTTAAACTGTCCTCTGATTCTACAAAACTTTTTTTCCAAAAATGTTATTCTGTTAATTGCTTTGTTTTAAAGTATGTTAATGTAAAAACAGTCTCAAACCAAAGATCAAATTATGACTAATTTGATTATTGTATTACATTTCAACAATATAGTTATAACTGATCAATAGACTGATTTATATATTTTTTGGATTAAACACAATTCGTTTTTATAAATAGCTGTCAATTACTACTATTGCTGTACAGAAAGAATAATTGTTCAATTGAATAGAAGGATATGATTCCTTCATGCTTCATTAAACTAACTTATCAGTTAACTGTCTCTTCTCCACAGATTCTTTGGGCAGGGATGCATTTGCTTAAGTGACAGGCCGAGAGGAACTCATGTGTCTCTCTTTTTGTCAGCACTCCTTTAAAACTCCACTTCTGGCATTTGTTGCACTTCGTTTTAATAGTGTATGTACAATAGCAACAGTACAAAATTGTTTACCTTCAACAGTCAAATAATTTTTATTTATATAGCACCAATTCACAACACGTCATCTCAACGTACTTTACAAAGGCAATTTAATCAAATCACAGAGATTGATTCAAAGTTTTCTATCTAAGGAAAACCAGCTGGTTGCATTGACTCATTGACTCGACCACAATCCCTCACACCAAGCATGCACATAATGAGAGTGAAAAGGAATAACTCCCTTTTAACAGGAAGAAACCTCCAGCAGAACCAGGTAGATTGTGAGCGGCCATTTGCCGAGGACAGCTGGAAATCAAGGAGACAGAAGCAGACATACAGAGAAAAGCAGATACAAAAGGCAACTGTCCGCTCTACAGGCCCTGTCCAGGAAAGACACAGTCAGGCAGATGAGCTACAAGCCAGCTCCAGTGTCAGAGAATGAAAGAGAGTACATCCAGTTAGTCACAGTAAGATAAACAGGACAACACTGAAACAAAGGCCAAGCTCCAACATCTCTAAACCAATGTGTTGATGGTAGCAGCAAAGCTGATATTTCCATCCAAAATGTAGTTACAGCTGAACAGGAACAGACCATATAAAGCTATTGTGATGAGAAAAAGCAGGCAAAGCACAGAATTATGAATGGAAATTGACAAATAATGAGGAATTGGAAAATAGAGATAGAATGAAGTAGAATGAGAAGAGGAGGACCCTGTGTGATCAAGCAGCAAAAGCATATAGCAGCACAAATGCAGAAAATATATGTGGATAACCGGTCTATTCTAATAAAGGTCTGTGAATGGTAGAGCCACAATAGGACCAAGGTAGAGCTAAAGAGAAACGTTCTGTCTGGACTGAAAATCTCCCCTGCCGGATCTGGCTGTTAGGGCTCTACTGCCACTACCCTCTACTCACCCAGCGACTGCACAAACATTACTCTGTTTTATCTATTAGCTTTATCAAAGAGGAACGTTTTAGGCTTAGCCTTAAAAGTAGACAGGTTGTCTACCTCACAGACTAAAACTGGTAGTTGGTTCCAATAGAGAGGAGCCTTATAACTAAAAGATTTGCCTCCCATTATGCTTTAAAAATTCTGCTTATAAAGATTATATAGATTGAGAGCAAAGTTCACAAACTAAAGTTTGTAGACTTCCTTATAGTAAAGAATTCCAATATTCTAGCTTTGAAGTAACAAATGCATGGACTAGTTTCTCAGCATCACCCCTGGACAACATATTTCTAATTTTTTTAGAAATATGAGTGATTAAAGAAGGACATTTTAGAAACCACTTTGATATAGGTTTTAAATGGTACATCCTGATAAAAAAACCAAGATTTTTTTCCTCATTATGTGAGATTAATTTAATACCATTCAGACGAAGTGACTGACTAATCAATTTATTTTGCAGAGACTTTGGTCTAAAGACAATAATTTCTGTTTTGTCTGCATTCAGAAGCAAAAAGTTTAGAGTCATCAAATTTTAATGTCTTAAAGATATGCCTGTAGTCTATGCAATGGGTTAGTTTTGTCAGGATTTATAGAAAGATATAGCTGAGTATCATCAGCATAACACTGGAAATTATACCCATGCTGTCCCCGGAACATAAGGAAGATTTATCATTGACATTAACAGACTGAAATCTGTCAGATAAATACGATTTAAACCAGCCTTGTTCTGTTCTCTTCCTACAAAATGCTCAAGACTTTCCAAAAAATATCATAATGAACTGTATCAAATGCAGCACTGAGATCTAACAGGACAAGTACAGATACAAGTCAAATTATTTGAGGCCATAAGAATATCATTAGAGAATTTCACCAGAACTGTTTCATTGATGAGCTCTAAAACCTGACTGAAACTCTTTAAAAAGTTCATTATGGTGTAAGAGGTCACACACTTTTTTAGCATCTAATTTCTCTAATTTCTGCTCTTGTTTTACGAAGGGTCATTTCATTCAGCAGTATACTGTTTTTCCAAACTAGATAGGATTCCTGTAGACATGTAGAGTGCCATTTTATCTCAAGTTTTCTAGTTTTCTATCTAAAGTGTGTTGTCTGTATTAAACCAAGGAGCCAACTTCTTACACTTAAAGTTTTTCTTTCTCAAAGGGCTACATTGTCTAAGGTAGTACGCAAGTAACTAGTAACCCCATCAACAAAATCATGCAGTCTATTTCAGTGACACAGAGGAGATAAGAAGTGGAATAGTTTCTTCAAAATTTATAACTGCAATATCTTATAATGATCTGCTAAAGTGAAACCTTCTTTTGGAGGAGAACTATATTAAAGTAATTTTGAAGGTTACTAAATGTGGTCAGAGAGGACAGGGTTGTGAGGAAATATTGTTATTTCTTCACATTCATGCCATATGTCAAGACAACGTCTAGAGTATGAAGGTGGGAAAGTGTTGGACTATTTACATTTTGAACAAAGCCTATAGATAGCATTAAAGGCTGCATTTAAGCTATCACCTTGTATGTCAACACGGATGTTAAAATCCCTCGCTACAATGACCATGTCAGTAATTAACACTAAATCAGATAGGAACTCTGAAAACTGATCTAAGAATTAAGAGTAAGGACCCAGTGGACGATCCAAAGTTACAAACAATAGATTTTACATGATTTTGGAATTTGAATGAGGGAAACTAAGGATTAAATGTTCAAAAGAATTGTAACTATTACCTGGCTTCGGACTTATCAGTAAGTTAGACTGAAAGATTGTTGCTACTCCTCCTCCTCACCCAGAATTTCTGGGTATGTGAAAATTTAAATAACTAGAGGGAGTTGCCTCATTTAAGCTCACATAATACTCTTGTTGCAGCCAAGTTTGTGTAAGACAGCATATATCAATTTGATTTTAAGAAATTAAATCATTAATTAATAGACTTTTTGAAGAAAGAGATCTTATCTTAAAGAAGTTTTCAGATGACTCAGCAATTGTTGGCTGCATTGAAAGGGGTGATGAGTGAATACAGGACTGTGGTGGACAACTTTGCCACTTGGAGTGAACTGAATCATCTGCAGCTCAATGTGACAAAGACTGAGGAGCTAATAGTGGATCTGAGGAGGACAAAAACACCTGTGACCCCTGTTTCATGCAGGGGGTTTCCTGTTGACACTGTGAAGGAGTATAAGTACCTGGGAGTGTACCTTAACAATAAGTTGGACTGGACTAGAAACAGCGTGACAGAGGATGCTGTCCAGGTTTTAGTCCATCTCCTCTCCACAACATACTGGTCCGGCAGACGAGCTCCTTCTGCAGAAGACTCATTTTACCCAGATGCAATACTGAGCGCCCCAACAAATCATTCCTGCTTGGCCATCAATCTCTACACAATGTCACCATCACTTTATTGGATTTACAATTATATATTAGCA
>JAUZNJ010034039.1:0-12898 GCA_034780135.1 Jordanella pulchra | reverse complement strand
GTGTTCCAATCACTCTATCACAGAAAAATAAGACTTGTAGAACTTATTGGAAACTCAAGACAGCCATGATATTATGTTTTTTACAGGGGTATGTAAACTTTTGACCACAACTGTATGTATGTGGTTGGTTGTGTGTGTCTTTGTATTTTGGTAACTTTTCATTATAATGTGTCCCTTGCCCTGCCTGCCTGTTTATCTGGACTCGGATAAACAGAAAGGTGTAAACCTTTGTGGCATTCTTTTCAAATTAGTGGACTTTACAAGGCTTCCTGGACTGATCAGGGCTTAGCATGTTATTTTAGAGCTTATCTCTGCCTTAGTTTGTGATAACTTTCTCCCAGACCTCTCTGTTGTTTTTCCTGGTGTCTAAGTTTTGTTTTTTAACATCTGAGGCCTACATAAAACAGTTGGACTTATACTGAGATCAGTTGACACACATGTGGCTTGTTTACTGGGTGGAGGTAGTAAGGAGCAACAGATATTAAATGAGACAGAAAGCAGCTGAAGAAGAGAGAACTAATTAACCAGGAGGAGCAGATTTGAAACCTCTGAATGTCTAACAGCAAAAAAACACTGTAAGAGGGGAAAGAACAGTAAAACACAAAAAAATGAACTTGTGAGCCAAAGTTAAAATTTATTTTGTTTATTTACTTTGGTGGCACATGTGTTTAGATTTTCTCACACCTTAGGTAATTGCATGGTGGGTGTGGCATGCTTATCAGTATGCTAGGCGGCAATGCAAACGGATTGTCATGTACAATAAATTTTGTTAAAGTGATAAAAGTTATTGTTTTAATTATAAAATAAATACTCAATGCAAAGCACTGATTCAAAAGTGCTCATTGAAGATATCAGTTGGCAACAGGTTTATTTGTGGACTGAAGTTTCCACAGACCTTGTAAGATATACATCCTACAATAACAAACACAGAGAAATATTTGAAGAATGTAATACCTAAATATCATCGTAAACAGCAGTTAACTTATCAATATAGTTCATTATATGGGCTGCAGAGGCAAAACTTTACAGTAACATGTCCTGGATGTCACGATCTTTTGTTCTGTCTCTCTTCCAGAAAGCCTAGAATAGAGACACTTATGTCAGGGATATGATCCAGAAGCCATGTTTCAGTAAAACACATGATAAAGAATCTGTCATAAATCTGTGCGTCAGCACTGGTCTGATAATCTTAATATCTCCACCTGCCTCCGCTGCTTCAATCTCATCTACTCTCATCAGCTACACCTGTTCATCTGCCTTTATAAACCTCTTTCAGATCAGAGACTGACGCCAGGAGGTGTTGGAAGAAGAGCACCGTCGGTCGTGGAAACGTCTGCTCACAAGCAAAGACCGTGCGGTTCGGTATCGAAAAATTTAAAACTTTTCATTTGGTGGTTGGCATAAACTGAAGTGTGACTGGATGGGGATGACATCACAGGTAGGTATGATGAGGACATGGACTTAGGTAAGTGGACTCCGGTAGGTAGAGGAAGAGAAAAAGGATCTGAGAAAAAGATGACAACAGGGAAACTGGTAATCTTAATGTGAAGAGAAGTTTAGAGGAGGAAAGCTCAGAAGAGGAAAATGGAACAGTACAAAGAAAAATCGAAAAAGATTAATTTAAAATATTATTTAAATACAGGAAGGAGAATGAGGAAATGATGTTAAGCCCTATTGCAGTTTCCAGGAAAACATGGAAAACTGAAGAAGAAACTTGGTGAGTTGGAGCTAGTGAAAGTTGCGCATGATGGAAACATGTTGATTCAACGTAAAACTGAAAATCAGAAAAATAAAGCTTTGCAAATTGATACTGCTTGTAAAAAAGTTGTTTGTGAAAGGAAACTGTTCAGAGAAACTAAGGTATCTCTTGGAGTTATCACTGGCATCCCAATTGAAGAAGATCTTGAAAAACTTCAAAATAGTATCCAGGGAGGTAAAGTTAAAGACTGAAAAGGCTGTTAAGATCAGTGGATGGTCAAAAGGTTGAAAGTTTGTCAGAGCTTTTGGGATTTTCATTTAAACATAGTTACTCAGAGAGCAGACCTGATATTTTAGCAGAAATAAAGCAGCAATTATTATTTGGAATTCAAGCATTTGGTTTAATAGTTTATTTTATATGGATTCCTCCTCATATAGGAATAGAAGGGAATGAGATGGCTGATAAATGTGCAAACAAAGCAAATAAAAGTAATTTAATTGATATAATAATTCTATTTAGTAAAGGTGAAATAAAACCAGTAATTAAGGAAAGGATTATATCAAGATGGCAGAAACAGTAGGAAAAAAAGAACTGGTAGATGGTTTTATACTTTTCAAAGAAAAGTGGGCTTATGAGAAAAACAACAAGGAATAGAAAGGAGGAAATGTTGATATCGAGGTTACAGTTTGGCCATATAGTTTTAAATAAATAAATAAATACAGGGAAGTGTGATTTTTGTTTTCGAAGAAACAGTGGAGCACGTCATATTGTTTTGCCCTAAATATGTAAATGAGAGAACTGAATTGATTAACAGATTACAAGTCAGTAAATTAAAGTTAAACTTAAAACACCTTTTAGACTTGGGTTCTAAATCTGAGGGTTTTTCCTTTTTATTGCAATTTCTTAAAAAGACACATTTGTTTAAGAGAATTTAGTTTTTGTTTTTTTTTTTGTTTTGTTTTTTTGCTTTTGTAGTAATATGATATGGAATTAGTTCATTACCGATTCACACTTCATTTCAGTTGGTGGCGTTAGTTGTTTTCCAACCGCCATAAAACTCACCAATGGTGAGACTATTGCCTGCCTGCCTGCCTGCCTTTTAGGACCTGTTCCCCTTCAAGACCTTGTTTTTGCCTGTTTCCCTGTGGTTCTGTTTCTGTGCCTTCTGGTTCTGACCCCTGCCTCCTAGTAACTCTGATCCTGAATTTCGGACTGGATTCTCTTCTGTCATCTGACCGCCCGGCTCTGACCTCTGCTCTCTTCGACCTCGATTAAGATCGCTCCCCTTAAATGTTGTATTTGGATTACTTACCGGCCAAGCGGCAATTCGGAGACCTCCTCTTGGATCAAGACCACTAGCGGGCTGGCTGGTCAGCCGCACCTCTGGGCTCATCCTCCGTTCCCACTGAGGTCAGTAACCCTCATTCTCCTGCCTGCAAATCAGTTTGTCATCCTAAGCTGAACACTCACGCTCATAGTCTCTCTCCAGAAGAACCAGCTGCTGTGGCTGATCCCGGCTGCTGCTCCAGTTTCTAATACAGCTCTAAGTAAACTGTTAAACTTTGCTCAGTTGTCTGGCTCAAATTTTGGGTCTGTGAATTAATCCTAACCTGTTTGTTACAAAATAATCTTGCCAGGACCCATCACCACACCTGCAGTGGTGCGCTGACACAGAAGGATCCCTCCTTCAGTTAGGCTCACAATTAAATCAGATCCTTAATTTCCTTTGACAGCAATCCAGTTCTGTGTCCGTTCCTGCATCCTCCTGTCAAACAGCCGCGCCGCAGTAACATCCTCCCTGTCAGTCAGCTTTCCCAGAACCTGTAACAGAGCTATGTGAACAATCCTGGTCTGAACTTTCTTCACTTCCGCAAATATCGGTCCATGTCTCTGCAGCCTCTGTGCCACTCGTTCCTAACAGAGATCTGAAGCCACTGGCTCAAGCATCACTTTTAGGTGATTTGAATCTTTTTCATAAGTCTTCCACTACTTCAACCTCTGATCAGACCTCTGATTCCAAACGTAGACGCCATCAGCGAAAGCGCAGTACATTCCCCATATGTCAGCCCGACGCTTGTTCTGCATCGTCTCTTTTTGGTCAAAGAATTCTTTTCTGAGAACCAGGTCAGAGTCTCCTCTGTTCCCTGTCATTTCTACCATAATCTCTGTGATCAGCACCTAAAATCCCAAGTTAGGTTTCCCAAATCCACTCCTGTTATTTCACCTTCATCAGCCAGAGCTCCTCACATCCAGGACTTACAGTTGTGGGATTTTTTTCTATAGGGATCGATATGATTTATGTCTTTTTCTGCCCACTCTATCTGCTCCCATAGAATACTTGTCTCCTGAACCTGAAGCCTTCTGAAAGCCAGATAATTTAGAATCTGTTCCCTGTCAGCCATCTGTTCCAGAACCTAAACCTCTCTGTCATCCAGCCCCACCTGAGTCTATTTCTGTCTGTGCCTCTTCTACCGAGTCTGTTTCTAATTCTGTCTTAGTCAGCACCTCCTTTTCAGAGTCTGTTTCAGTTATTGTTCCATCTTCTCAGCCAGATCCACTTAGTGTCCAGTTCACTGAGTCTGTTAGTGTCCTTTCTGCTGAATCTGCTAGTTTCCACTCATCAGTCTGATCCACCTAGTGTCATCTCTTCTCAGTCTGGTCCACCTAGGGTCCTTCCCTCTGAGCTTTATTCCCTTAGTACCCTCTCTTCTCAGCCAGAACCCTCTAGTTTCATCTTTTCTCAGCCAGAGCCCTCTCGTTCCCTCTTCTCTCTGCCAGAACTCTATAGTTCCTTTTCCTCTCAGTCAGATCCACCTGTTTACTTCTCTTATCCGCCAGATAATGCAAATTTTCTTTCTCCTCAGTCAGATCAATCCACCTGGTTGTCACTCTCCTCTGACCTGTCTGGAGACCCCAAGGCCCCTGAGTGGGCGTTCCTCTGCTCCAAGGAGTGGGCGTTCCTCTGCTCCAAGGAGTGGGCGTTCCTCTGCTCCAAGGAGTGGGCGTTCCTCTGCTCCAAGGACCCTGAGTGGGCCTATGTTGTGGAATTGGTGGCATCCCAGCCTCCTGAGCCGCAGGCGGCGTCCATGCTTCCTGAGCCACAGGCGGCGGCCACCCAGCTTCCTGTGTCACACTAGGGCTTGGAGTTCTTCTAACTTGCTTTCCAAAGATCTCACATTGATCATAATTGTGTTCAATGTGCTTGCTGAAACTTTAAATTTTAACCTACTTTAACATTTGGCTAAGGTAATCTGCCTGTTGAGTAATTTATGGCATCATGAGTGGTAGCACAAACTCATAGTGACTGACCATAATTTGCATTATATTTCATTATTCGTAAGTGGTAAAAGTTGTTTTGGATATAAAATAAATACTCTTCACAAAACTCAGAATGCGAATGGCTCATTTAGAGACGTGTCACTAAACTTTATCAGCCTAGCTCGCAGTATCTCTGTTTCTGGACTCGTGTCGTTACAGAATTTGTTAAAAATATGTCTTAAAATAACAAAAGGAAAATATGTTTAAAATATGAGACCTAAATATTGCAGTAAATAGCAATAAGGGAATCAAAGTAGTTTTATATCTGGGGTGCAGAGGCAAAACTTCAAAGTAACATGTTAACACTATCTGATCTGATGTCTCTCTTCCAGAAAGCCTAGTATAGAGATACTGAAATCAGGGATGATCCTGTAGCAAGATTTCAGTAAAACGCATGACAAAGAATACCTGATATTCTGTCTGGGTGCATTCTTCTAACTTTTTTTAACTTCCTAAATATCTAACAGATGTCAATCAGGCTTGGTCTGCAGATTTTAGACTCCATTGGTCAAATCTGCATTAATGGTTAAATATCATGTGGATATTGAAATATGCACAAATAAAACTTGTTTTCACCCAACCTTTCGCCCATAGTTTGCCAGTGATGGGCACCTGCCACATCCTGATGGAATAAGCAGGAGAAGGTTGATGGATGGATGGATGGATGGATGTATTTAGAGATGTGGAACACCTTCACAGCATGGATGAACAGCTAAAAGATCTGAAGCAACTGGATGAAGGTCTCATTAAGAAATATTGACCAAAAATCTCTGAGGAAGGTTTCTGGTATGAAAATTTGGGCAAATCAGAAAACAAAGACGTTCACGTTTTCTTTTCTAGAATTGCACTAGTTAGGCAGAGTAGCTCTGCTTGTTTGATTCTAATATTCTTTTTTTTAAAAAAAGAACCTCAGTTCCTCCAAAGATAGATACAAATTTCTTATTCGGTTCTGAAGTTTGAAAGGACATTTGCCAATATCTTTCAATTCCTGGACTTTTGTTATGATGTATAACCATAGTAACTATGGCAATTAGGGTTAGCAATTTTTGCTATGGCCCTCTGTATTTATTTGTCGATCCTCATCCCCCAATACATCTTCCTACATCTTATTTAATAGATTTTATTTTTCTATTGTATATACTGTGCCTAAACACCCGCTTTTTTCTTGTATGTGCAATTTTTCCTGCTACTGGAAATACAATTTCCCGAAGGGAGTAATCCCAAGGGATTAATAAAGTTAAGTCTAAGTCTACTACAACACCTTGGATTGTTTTTATACCCGAGAGCAGCTCATTAACATCTCGGGGACTGAAATAATACCTAAACTACTTCTGCAAGTCCCAACTGAAATAAAAAAAGAAGCACAGATGAGGCAGAGCAGGAGCAAGGAGAAGAGAGAGGAGGAGAAAATTCAAGCCTTCTATTTCATCAGTTATGAGAAATAGTATAAGCCCCTTTAAAAGAGGCGCAGTGTATTAAAGAGAACTCACAGGAAGCTGAAGAAACCCTGCAAAGTTTTCTTGAGGCTACCAACTGGGATACTGATAAAGACTCTTCTGCAGATGATTTTACAAAGAAGACATTTTCATGAAACGAAGAATATTACAGTCAACCCTGATCATCTTCATCATACTGTTTAACGGCAACAGAATGTATTCAGAAAAAAAATAGTTCTCTAGCTCAAGTGCAACACAGACAGCTACAAAAGATCCTCCCGGCCTGCAGCTTTGGATATGTACAGCAAATCATTAAAAAACAAAACAATCCATGACTTACTAAAACATTTAACCTCCCTATTGGATCTATAAAGCATTTTGGAATTTAATTAAATTGTTATACTTGGAATGAGACGCTAATGAAGTGGCTAGTGAGTGCAAGAGAGCGTTATTTGTGTTTCTCTTTAAAACCATTAAATAGAAACTTTTTGTTTTAATTTTGTTGAAGACGACAGAATGAATTTCAATTTTTGGAACTGATTTGATTGCTAAATGGAATTGAGAGTGCAGGAACATACCTGTCTGTTATTTCTTTTCCCCTCCCCACTTGAATTATTTCCACGCTCCTTTGCCATCAACTTGTTGAGAGTGCTAGAGCTTGGTCCCTCCTCTGCGACAAGGGAGTGTTCCTTGGCTTCAAGAACACTGTCACACAACAAGTGATTCCATTCATTGGTGAGTAACAGGTTAGACTGCACGCCTCATTTGTTTTAGCTCAGTTTCAGTTGTAAAGGCTTCTGCGAGGCTCTGAATCCTCTGCAGCCAAGACCTGAAGGTCTGATGTGTCCCACAGCTCCTGACAAGTTAGAAAAAGGCTTTTTTTAAATCAAACCTTTCAATATGGACATTGACAACATGGTGCAGAACAGTGCTCTTGTTAGAGCCAGAGAAGGTAAGGAAGATTAACATTTTACTGTGCAGATTTAGCTGTAAAAATAATTTTCAAATAGCTGTAACATACATAAAAAAGTATTTGTCCACTTTTAATTCAGATATTTGTTTATTTTAATGCAGATATTTCAGGTTTTTTGTAGCTTTATGATTATTGGAAAATAAAGAGGATGTCCTGCTACCCTGAGGTAATGTTTTAGGAAAGGTTAGGTGTACCACCCTTCAGAGATTGTCTCCTTACCAGGTGAAACATTTTTAAGTATATGTTAATAAAAGTCTTACGTTTTAAACCCTGATGACATGGTTACTTCCCAGGGTTGGTAAACAAATGTGTCTTGAGGAACGAAAATTCCTCCTCTGACTTTGTAATGTGGTCACACAGGCTCCACTTACATGTTCCTGGAGCTAATAATAGTTCATTCACTGTAGAGGTGCATACTATTGTTTGAAACCTGATGATCTAGGTGTGTGTGTGTGTGTGTGTGTAGATGTGTGTATGGATGAACTGCTGACTAGTGTGACTCGTCAGCATTAAGCTGTTTGTTTCCTATTTATGTTTTTGGTGTGTTTTCTATTTCATCCTGCTGATGGCTTGCAGGTGGAGGAAGCAAAGGAAGGAGTTGGAAATGGAAAGAAATGCTGCGGTTTCCCCACATCAGCGAGTGCAGGGAGGTGGCCGCAATCATAGGTGCGTGTAGGAGTGTGTGTGAATGCTTGTTACTATGATCGGACTTTTTCTGGTATAATCACCTACCAACAGTCCTCATAAAGGATGGCCCTAATGTAGTTGAAACACCCCTACAGTTAGATGAAGGTGGGAATATATATTTTCAGAATTTTTCAGAGATTATGATTGAAAAAAGAAAAACATTTTTTCCTTGTGGTTTGCTGAGCTTTTTGAAAACACACCAGTTCTCAATTGGAAAAAATATTCTGATCGATTCCATCACGGGTATGGAATGGGTAATCTGTTCGGGAGGAAATGATGCCACATTTTTCGATGCTTAAGCTTAATTTGAAGCCATAAAGAAAAAACTATGTGTGTATGTGTGATCAACTTCAAGGCATGCTTCTTCTGGGATGGCATATGGTGTCCTGAGGTATCTCCTTCCAGGTCTAAATCAGTGCCTCACTAAGGTCCCTAATGATGTGAGGTGCAACTTGTGTCAGATAGAGTTAAACATCATGTCCCAGGGATGTTTTATTTGATTCAGGGGGAGGAGCAACATCAGGCTGGCCATTAGAAGGAAGAACTTGGGACCGACTTGGAACCCACTGCATCAATAGATGGTCTAACAATGGGCCAGTCAGTCTTCTATTGGTCAGTGAGCTGGTCCAGTTCTCCAAGAGCTGTTACCTGAAATTGTCTCTATACTCTTTAGGCTGTGTTTGGAGACACCCTCCAGCAACCTCCTGCAATGGCACAAAATCATGTACCATCTGGTGGAGGTATCATCTTTTATCGTCTCACCAGTAAAAACGGTGACTCTGCTCAAATGAAAACCTACTGAAAAATACCCAAAAAAGGGGAAAAATAAATGCCTGTGGCTCTCCCTGCAAAACCAGTCCTGCCCCTTATCTCATTGTTTCCTGTTGATTTTATTAGCACCAAAACAGCCAGTACTAATTACCAACCCTCTCTAATACTTAACTGACCAGATCAAAATTCCAAAGGTTTATCTGACTTGATATTATATCTCATTCAAAGAGTTCTGTAAATACTGTTCAGCAGGGAGCAATTAAACAATTGTCCTTGCCCTTTTAAGATCACAATGATAACAGAAGTCACAGAAATGACCCTGAAAAAAAGACCAGGTTATTGCTGCTGCCCTTCTCAGACCAACATAGATTCACATCTTGGTTTGTCTGTACTAATGGCGCACATGTCTGTATTACGTTTTCTTTTTACAGTTGTTACTATAAAGCTCAGTTGTGGTATAATTAATGTTAATAGGCTGCAAAGTTTTTGTTTTAAAAGAGCAATAAGCAATAATTCATTATTTTATACAAAAAGGAATCAAAAAATAGGTGAGGGATCAGAGCTGAAGAGGAGGAAGAAAGAGGCGTTACATGTCACACATCTTGTTTTAGTTAACAGCCTTTCTAATGGTAAAATATTGCTCCTCCATTCAAGTTGTTAAAAAAACACTTAATCATCTAGTTTTTCTTAATATTTGAAAAACAAATCCTTCTTTAATTTGTTGCCAAATTTTTATGTATCTACAAGGTTTCTGCAGAACTCTGAACTCTCTTTTTATATCCTTAAATTTTCCAATTTGATAGTTTCTGTTCTTATGTTTTAAAAGAGCAAAGATGTGTTGTTGTTTATATATATATATTATATATATAAATGTTTTACTAACCATGGCTCAAAGACCTGCTCCTGTCATTCTTAATGTTTTAAAAGATGATATTCTCTCATAATTGGTCGCAACATTTTTAATACTGCCATGTAAACTTATAAGCATTTATAGGTTATAATTAGTTGAAGTGTTAGAGTTTGTTTTAAACGATTGCTACAAGGATTAACATTAAATACAGTGTTCTAATAAGAGTAGTGATACAAACATGTGTAAGTGTGTTTAAAAAATAAGTTGCTGTTTTGATTTCTTCTATGTTCTGCTTTTGTCGTTGTTAGAACGAGACTATGATGATCTGTGTGACAAGCAGCCTATTGGCAAGAAACTGTTTAAGCTCTACTGTATGACTCGGCCTGAACTTCACAACCACATGAGGCTCCTGGATGCTTTGGTATGCTGAAGAAATGTGCAAACTGATTGTGAACACATACAAGAATCAGAAAGTTTCCTCCATTCTTCATAAACCCTGATGCAATCAGAAAAAATTAAAAAACATATTGCGCTAAAAACACTTCTACAGTTAGATGAAAAGGCATCAAAGTAAGACAGGAAGTTGTTGTTTTTGAGGAAAAGGAAAGTAAACCCATCTTTACTCATCATACAACTGATATGGTCTTTATCTATGGAGTTAATTTTGTTCCCTTATTTTTGTAAGCAAACGAAGATGTCGTCTAAACTGAATTTAGAAAAAAGTGAATTCAGAAAATGTTTATTTGAAAACAGGGCTCTATGGTGGTGCAGTGGTTAGCGTGGGTCGCATGGAGTTTGTATGTTCTCCCCGTGCATGTGTGGGTTCTCTCTGGGTACTCCGGCTTCCTCCCACAGTCCAAAAACATGACTGTTAGGTTAATTGGCTTCTCTCAATTGTCCCTAGGTGTGAGTGTGTGTGTGCATGGTTGTTTGTCCTTGTGTGTCTATGTGTTGCCCTCTGACAGACTGGCGTCCTGTCCTGGCTGTACCCCACCTTATGTCCTTAGTGTGCCCGAGATAGGCACCTGCCCAACCAAGACCCTGGCAGATGAAGCAGAAGAAGATGGATGGATGGATTATTTGAAAACAAAAATGTAGTAAAAGAAAAAAGGTTCAGGTTGACTTTGCCGTTTTCTCAGATTTAGATTTTCAATCTTTTTTACATATTCAATTTGTCATTTTTCCAGATTTTATATTCTCCCATATTTTATGTTAAACTTATATTTTTTATCAAGTTGAGTTTTACAAATGTCATTATATTTAGTTCAACTTCGCGACAAATCCTTACTCTTGATAAATAAAAATGTTGCTGCTTATAAAACTCAATAAAAAAAAAAGAAACTACGTATACACATATATATATATATATATATATATATGTATGTATATATATATGTATGTATGTATGTATATATATATATTTAATTAAAGTTAAATTCAAAGTAACGTCCACAAATATTAGTTCCATAGTGCCTGTAGATTAAAGTGAACAGTCAGATGCTCCTGATTAAACACGCTAGATTTTTGAGTCATAAACAGTGTAACCACCTCTATCACTAGTTTTGTTTAGCTGTTAGGTAAGTTAATAAAATGATAAGTGAGAAAAAACGTATCAGGTAAGAAATTAGCAATGGCCTTCAGAGAAGCAACTGCTACTTTTTTCAGAGTTGAACGGGTTAAATTTCCAGTTCCAAATAATTAAACTTTCATTGTTTGTAATAGTGGTTCCCAACCTGTTCTTGCTGGGTCTCCCTTTGGGTTGCAAAAATGTTTTTGGCACCAGCATATTAACCCATCCTACCTGCCTTTTTAAAAGTTGAATACTGAAGAGTCAACTGCAGTAAATTACATATTGCAGGACAGAAAAAAACTACAATTTCTTTTAAATCAAAAGACTGCATCCTTTAACACGCATTTATTCTCAATTTCAAAACCTTTTTATGATTTAAAATTGTTTCAATGCAATCTTTTAAAATACCTCTTAAAATGGGTTATTCATTCATTTTCCCCAAACACTCCGCTGTAATTACACATTAGATGAATAGACTATGGATAGCTGTTTTCACATTTACCTTGCAAATAATTCAGCGTGTCCTTCTTACTCTCCTTACTCTGTGTCTTCTTTAGGAAACATTTGAAACAAAGGAAGACAAGGAAAGGAAAAGCTTCGGGCTCAGTATCATTGACAGATTTATGAAACCCCAGGTTTGGGAGGCCTTCTATACACACATAAACACATACATACATTCCTGTTCTAAAGGTACATTACCTGAAGTATACAATGAAGGAAAAACGAGAAAAAGGGGTGGTGTACTAACCTTCTTTAAGACTGTGTGTTCATATAAATTCCAGTAGCTCTATGTTCTCCATTAAAGTTGCATTATATGCCTTACAAAGACATTTGATTTTGATGAGATGAGGTTATATACACCAAGTGTTTAGATAATCCTTTATGACCCTAAACAGAATCCAGGCAAGGTAAGAACCAAAATAACTAAACTATAGAACTAAAGAACTAAAATATTGTTTGTGTAGAGACTATGATTATCATGGCTGTCACTACTCTCATAATTAATAATGATACTTATTGGCGCGTACATTAACCTAGCAGCTACATCTGAAGCAGCAGCTTCACTTGCTTTTCTTTTAACACCAACGTTCAGACTGTATTCCCAGCTCTGTTTGAGTATTATGGTGTGTTCAGACGTCATCAGATTGAAGGAGCTTCAGCTGCATGAAGCTGACAGCACAGCCACGTGATAAAACTCAACAAATAGACTGAATGCTTAGTGCTTCAGTAGTGCAGGCTTGTGCAGTTAAAATGGTAATTTGTAAAAATGAAATAGATGAATAAAAAAAGATCATGTGTGCTACTTTTGTTTCAGATATATTAGATATTATTTTTTAGGTCATCCAGAGGTCAACTATCCCTCCATTAATCGTTGAATTCAATAAAAATTACCAACTGTCCTTTGTTTAGGTAAAACTATCGTTTGAGCTGATTTGGATAAAATCATTTTTAATTTTGTCACGTCACCATCCCAGCAGACTTTAGTTGTGCGTTGGTCTCAGAGTATGAATTTATTGGTGTCATGATGGGTTTGAGGTGTCGAACCCACATGCAGAACACCACAGGAGGCAGAGAAAAAGTTCAACAAGTTTAT
>JAUZNJ010034038.1:0-12898 GCA_034780135.1 Jordanella pulchra | reverse complement strand
CCTCTCTCATCTTTTTAAGTGGGAGAACTTGCACAATTGGTGACTGACTAAATACTTATTTTCCCCACTGTATGACCTTGCAGCACTTGGGATTAGGATCAGTAGGCTCTTCTCACAGTGATGCAGACTGAAGGAATTTGAAATGTCTCCTTCAAGAATATCTACGTATGTTAAGAAATGTATCCAACTACTACAAGTTAAAATAAAAACACATAACTATCATTTCTAAAAATAATTGAAGCAAAACATTAGATCAAAACACTACAATTATTACATTATTCTAACACTGTGATTCTTTGGTGTTTTGCCACCAATTAAGGTTTTTTACTACTGATCAGTTCCAGGCTGCTTGCTGACTGTATTATTAAGCGTCTCTTTATCTAAAGCTTTCAGATTTTTCTTTCTATTTGTCCATTCATCCATCTGTGCATTCAAACATTGATCCATTCAGATTATCCCCTGTGTGTCTATTCATCTTTCTATCCTCTTTGTTGTTTGCTTCTAAAGCAACGTAACATTTTCCCATTCAAATCCTGAAATTCTGGATCATATAATCACTTGGAAGGAGTATTTGTTCAAAAGATGGACATTACTACTCTCTGATGTCAGAGAGTAGTATCTTGGATTAGGTTAAGGATGAACAGTATTTTTCAGTTGTTTCGGCTAAACTTTTGATCTTAGAAAGAAGTTATGGCTTGTTCGTTTAACCCCTGAGTTAATCTCATAGCAGAGCAGTAATATCCAGCACACTGGTTTCTATCTGAAACAGACATAAACCCGCGAGGGATTAGATCAATCCCCATCTGGCTGCTCCATTATTCCCTCTTCGGTTAACTCCATTAAAAGATTTCATGCATTACAAATGGAGATTTTTAGTTGGAAATTGTCAGTTCTGAAGGTGCGCAGATGTATAGTAATGATAAAAACTGAAGGAAAGAAGAACGAGGTAACAGGCGGAGGGAGCTTAAAAAGGGAGCTGAATCATCTATAATTGAAAGGAATCTGGCGTCTGCTGTTGGGCAACTTTCATCCTGCCAGATCTGCTGGTTTCTAGGTAAACTTGATAAGATTCAGGGGATAATAAAGACCCTTTCTCCAAATCCTTCCACCTTAACAGTGTGCATTAAGAAACAGAATTGTGTTTTTTTTAACACGCGCACGTTTTCAAATAGTTAGAAGGGCTGGAATTCGTTCTGCAAAACTGGAGAAATGAGTTTAACAAAATAATACCAGAAATCCCAGAGTTGCTGTGTTTGTTTACAAGTTACTTCTGCCAAATATAAAACTGTGTTTTCTTGGAGTTTTAACATGGATAAAAAACAGACCAGTGATTGTTTTTGCTCTGTAGTTTGTGCGCTGTGTGTAAGTCTCGACAAAGAGCCACTCAGTAGGTCTGTGAGAGTGAAGCTGCCTGTAGCGGCCTGAGCTCTGAAGCACTCCGATAAGAGCTGATGGTTTGTCTCAGTCATTTATTTAGCCCAGCTAAGAGAAACCACTCCTGGATGCAACAAAACCGATAAGGTCAGCTTCCCAAGACAGCTAGAGCAGAATTAGAGCCATATTTTATCACTGTGTGAAACCTTTAATGGAAATCTTATGGTAATAATAGTTTAAAACAAACAGCTTTTCTCAGGCTGTTGCTACAGAATATTTTTTACATCCAATTTGAAATCTTACAATATATTCTTGTTGAATTTTTATCTATGATACTGTATTACCTTGATGGATATAATATGATGCATTTATTTTAATTGTAGTTTGATAAAAAGAGAAACATACACTTTTAATATTATTGGCGCAGATGATGGATTTGTGACAAACGCTCGTTTTCTGGAGATGCAGCAGTAAGAATAACCCTGGTCTCCATCAATATCACTGATGAGTTCATTTAAGTCGTTGAAGGAGAGATGCAATGGGTTGTTGTTGCTAATGTCACCTATGTCACGTTGTAGCACATGCAGGTTTCTGATACCGGGAGTTAAACTGTTATGAATGAACCTATTTATACAAACAGCTAGAAATGCACCCATGCCTGAAACCAATTTCCACTGTCTGTGTGGTCTGGCATGCTGATTTGGTTCATTCTCGATATTTTATTTTTTCTAAGTTGTATCAAATTGTTACAGATTCATATTTGTTTGTTGGGTAATGCACTGAGCTGAATATTACAGAATAACATGATTATCTTTTTTGTATGCTTTAAAGTATATGGCCCTGGACCTGAACCAATCATTTAGGAACTATATAAATCTCCATTGAAGTACATAATGACTGATTATCCATTTGTACAATTAAATTAGTCAATGTTCTTAAATAATTCAAGTAGCTGATCAGGTGAAATTGTCTCATTCTGATTATTGTGGGAGCATCTGTAAAACAGCTTTTTGATTTTCATCTTGGTTCTTCTTTTTTCTTTCATTTTTTCTACTTGTTTATCTGCTGTGGTTTTGCTACAAAAATACAGACACATTGATTGCATGTGTAGAAGATTTACCTTGATGTTAGAACTTCTGAGTCTCGGTGGCAAAAAACCCTAAAAGTTTCTTCTTAGACTCATTCCTTAAGTCCCCTTTACCAAGGAAAATTCATGACAGCTGTAATGAAAAAAAGACATAATTAATAAAAAAGATTTTAAAAGCCACAAAATATCAGGTTTGTAACTATAGAATTTGATAGAGATTAATGATCTACTGAGTCTAGGATTTTAATTGCATAATCATGTTGTGTAATATTGCAATGTCAAAGGGTTGCTTATATGCAATTATTGATACACAGTTTCATTTTTAAATCATGTACAGCTACACTCTGCTGGCCATTAATATATTTGACTACTCAGATAAAACATCACTGTTCTCGCCGTTTGCATTTTAGACAGACTATAGAGAGCAAAAAAAAAAACATAAAAAGAGGAAGAAGCTGCATGATTTGGACACATTTTTAATAACATATATGTGTGAAAAAATGCATATATGTTATTACCTTATGTTGAGACTGATATGTAATAATTACTTGAAGTATTTCTGGGTACTTTGTGATTTAAAAAAAAACATTTGTGTAATACTTTTTGTTATTAACTATTGAACAACTGCTTTTTAGTGAAAAATAAATCCTGGAAGAAAGCATTCAAGCAATGCAAAAATACATCTACTCTAAATTTAGATGGAACAGACCCAAATTAAAGAAAATAGACCATTTAACCATTTTTTGTTTTGCATTTCTGTCTAAATACCAAAACACTGTAAAACAATTCAATTTTCTCCCCATTCTTACACCATGGGGAACATGTGGATGGGCCTGCATTCAACCAGCTGCATGACTTCTACAACATTTAGACTAAAGTGGAAATGTGTGGCTCTGATCTGCTGCACTGTGTTAGAAACCCTCTTACACAGCATGATGGTACAAGCCTCTCATATCAGCTGTCAAGCGTTTAGGTATAAATAATGACTAAGGATTTTTTGCAGCATGGAACCTGGAAACCTTACTGTGACTATTACTGCCTAAATGAGAAGAGCTCAGTTGTCCCTTATCTCCTAAAATTTCCTTTCAGCTAACCACAGTTTTTTCACTGTTTTTGCAAGTTAGCCTTCATCTGATCTGTATAATTTAAGGTTTTGGGAAAAGTTCTTAAAACCTGGATTCCTTTTCATTTTTAGTTCAAATCTCAAATATTGTAGCAATGCTACAAATGACTGAATAAGAAGTCATAGTTTGATGATAACAGTCAAAGTTCAGACCTGATTTAAATATGTAAATCAAGAGAGCTGTGCAGTAAAAAACAAACAGATAAAAAACAAGTATAACCTTAATGAAATAAAGTAGTTTGAAAATCAACAGTTTCCATAGCTATCTTTTCCTTTATCTTTTATTAGCATCACAACAATCATATTCATGAGTTCAATAGGATTGATTTGAACTTTGCCTGCTGTGATACTAACCAAAAAATCACAAATTTAAATCTAAAAACTACTTTAGGGGAATCCCAGCTGTGAAAAGCAATCTTACAGGAGCAGCCTCCTGCTGTGTACAGCATGCAGAGAAGGAGTGGTTAAAGGCAGCTGCGTTTGTCTTAATTAGTTTGGTAACAGAAAGGTGTTTATTGCTTTTACAGTGTGGGGAAAAACACTGATGAGAACATGAATAAAAACAAGAAAACTGAAACTTGATTTTAGAGTATATGATACAGTTTCAAACAACCTCTGTACTTGTGATTGTGAATTTTTGTGGCACAAAGGCAAAATCAAATTCTCCCTTCACTGCTGTTTGAATGCTAGTCACAAGCAAATGAAAATGTGTGAAAGTAGTTCTAGATTTCTGAATTCCTTCCTAACTTTTAAGTAGTCATTTTTACCAGTTTTTCTCTAGTTTGATCTTCAATGGCTTTGCTGTTTTCTTCTAAAATCTTTCACGTTTACCATGAAGAAAATCTGAACTACCTACTGAATATTCATTCTTTGTATAAAGAAATGTTCCCACTTCGAAGTTTATTCAAATTTTAAAACATAAAGTATACAGCCTACAGTGAACAAGTATTAATCAAAATATGAAGATAAGGAACAAAACCCTCTACTCAGAAGCAGTCATGGTCAGTGAGAGGAACTAGAGCCTTGCAGAGCCGTATCTTTGAAGCCTCAGGCTTCGCATAGTGCGTGTTCTGCCTCTGATAGGCAAGCGGCAGCAGGGGATCTGCCAACAGTAAAGCTCCAGCTTCCAGCCTTATTTACACAGCTCAAACATGAGATGCAGGACTCAGTCGGATGAGAATGAAAAATTACAAATTGTACCTCCATTATAAGAGGCAGAATGACAGTAATTAGATCTTCAGAGGCGAGTTTAGCTGGTTTAATAAATGCTAGTCCTTCAGGTTTTCATTTGTCTCATTAACCTGCTAGAAAAAACAAATTCAGCTACCTTTTTCCTCTTAGTCAAAAACAGATCAATCTGAAAGACCTTGAGTCATTTTGAAAATAGTTATTGAATGCATACATTTAACTTTACATTTCAGCAAAAATATTGAGAAGCTCCACTATAGGCTTTAAAGTTGTCAAGCTTATTTGTTTTATTGTGACTTTAGAAATACACAAATGGTTTGGAGAAAAGGGCAGGCTAAAAAGTAAAAAAAGTAAATGTAATACACAGAGTAATCTTCCTCTTTTAAAACATTACTCCTGGTATGTCTTTTGTTCCCTTCTTACATGGTTAAACCTTTGCAGAGGCAGAAGCAGAAGCAAAAACCAACACATGAATGTTTTAAGCTACTAACTTTAAAGGCTTAAAAACAAAAAACCTAAAGCAGCTGAATCTGCATGTGACTGCAGGTGTGTTGTTTGGTGGGCAGGACAGGTGAGTGAAGGGAGACCCTAGCGGATGCATGAATAAGTAAGATGGGTCTCAATGAAACACAGGATGTAGAAACAGCAACTTTGGAAAGCTGGGGGTGGGGGGGTGGACGAATGCTTGGATAAATAAGTAAAGAATGTGGATGTACTTAAGTCGAGCAGCACTGCAGAGATATTGTGATAAAAGCTCTCAGGATGGTCATTTAAAATTTAAACCATCTGGGTCACCATGAGTTTTACAGTGTGGATTATATCAGTCCTGCACACTAGTAAGAAAAGAAGCAGTTGTGATGCTATTTTTGAATACTGGAATAACAATAACACAGTGCTAATCAGGCTTCACATTCTTTTCAATCAACATGCATTATCACTGCCAAGAGGATCCGTGGGTGTGGGAGGGGGTTACAGGAAGAGTCTTTTTAATTGAGCAACTTTTTAATTACAAAAGCCATCCAAATTTGCCTGTGGATATGTTTAAATCATGAATAATTTTTACTTAAGCTCCGTTGGAAAGCTATTGTTTGTATTCAGCCACACACAGGCTTGATTATTACCTAACTTTGGCAATAAGAAATCATTTATCAAGAACCTGTTTGACTACAGGAAATTGGCTAACAATTTCTAAAAGCAACACATTATGCCCTGCTCTAAAGGAAATTCAGCAACATATGACAGTCATTGATATCGACTGGAGTTTGATCAACTAACCTAGGTTAACTAGGTTAGATTCATTTTCAGAGCCATTTTGTATAGTGAGATTCACCGAGAAACCTGCCAACCACATTGATGTTTTTTTTTTTTTTTGTTTTTGTTTTTGAGCTTTTTACGGCAGTAGAGGCTCGGTTTACTGACAGTAGGCTGACAGGAAAGGGGGTATGAGAGAGGGGGAGAGACATGCGGGAAAGGACCACAAGCCGGATTCGAACCTGGGTCGCCCGCGTCGAGGACCAAGGCCTCCACACATGGGTCGTGCGCACTAACCACTGTGCCACCTGCACGCCCACATTGATGTTTTTTATCCACAAATAGAGAAAAAGTAGTACAATGGTGACATATATTCAAAGACGGGAACAAGTGAAGTGTTTACTTTGTGTTAAATTTTTATTTACAGTTAACACATAAAATGTTTTTGAAGTTTAAAATAAACTGTTGTGTAATATTTACAAGAAAAAATGTAACCCCAACAAATGAAATGTTGATTGAAACTGGATACCTGCCCTGGCTCACATCTTTGAGTGTAGAAAAACTGCAATGCAATCAAAATTGCTCCAAGAGAGTGTGGACAACTCAATTAGCTGTCACAAAAGAAGCCAGAGCATCATCTGAAACAGTGCAGATCTCATGCTACAGCACCAGCATAAGATATTGTGGGTGATGGATCTATGAATTCTGGTCTCCAGAAGGAGAATGTCCAGCCATCGTTATGGACCAAAAGCTTAAAGCCATGGTTGGTAATGTTGTAGAGCTAGCAAGATTTGAAAGCACTACTCCCCCTCCTTATTCCGTTCAAGCTAAGCCCTCCACCACAAACTCGAACGCGCATCTCACAGCAGAACTTGGCAAAGCAGAGGGGATCCAACTCAGCCATTTCTTTTAATGCATTTTGGACTTCAGCCCAGCTACCTCATGTCTCATCCACCTGTAAATAAACTATGTTATTATTGTAGCTTTCATGGTAGCATGCTAGGTTTAGCAGTATTAGCCATGTGAGTCTTAGAATGTTATTTTTAGCAATGCAGTGTTGTGAATAATTCCTGCAACTGCCAAACTTGATGAACGTGAGGAGGAGGAGGGACAGAGATGAAGGCACATGATTATTTTTTCTTTCCATTCGGACCAAATGGCAGGGATTGGTCAGAGTGTTAAGAGGTTAGCAGCACTCACAGACATCTAATTTTTTTTTTTTGGCTCCTTTTTCTAAATACATAAGGTATTCACTACTCTCAGGATTTTACTCAATATAACAAAAAGATCATTGTCCTGCTCTAATGATATGGAGCAGGACAATGATCCAATATACTATAAGCGGTAATTAAATCCAAGTTTTAGCTTCATAGAAGAGGTTCATCATGTCGTAATTGGGTGAAACCATGGATATTTTCTTTTTTTTGCATAAAGAGTAATGAACAAAGTTTGAAATGTATTTGAGATGACAAAAGAAAGTCTTGCAGATGTGCTTAATATGTGTTTGAAATGTTGATAGTTAAATCTTACACCAAGGACACTAACTGAAGAGGACCGGGAATGTTCTTGCTAGAAAGGGTTATAATAGGGACAGAAATGTCCATGATATAGTAAAGAGCACCTACTGGCATGGATTCTGTTTTAGAGGTGTTTAATTGTAGGAAATCGGAGTTGATCCACGTTCTCTTACATCTTTTTTGCAGATGGTGTTTATTTTTGTTTGCTTTTTTAGATGTTTGACACTAGTGGTCCTTATTTGAAGATATGCGGAAATGAAATTTGATAAAAAATGCAGAGGGAAGATGCAGCAAAGGTTAGTGGGCTGGTACTGGAACCTGTGAGAACCTTGTCAAGAGCCTAGGACTAGTAAGAGTTCGTAACTAGCTCTTAATCCAGTCACGTTTCTGTGGGATCTATTGTACAAACAAATGTGATCCTTGAAGTTCTGATCCACCTCCTAACTTGCAGGACTTAAATAATCAGCTGTTAGTTTCTTTGTATCCACCTTTAAGGGTCTATAGGAGACCAGTCCTTTATGGCTAAAGTCCGCTTTGCAAACAATGGAGCAACATACATCATGTATAGGGATGGGTGTCGTTCTCAACCGATATGGCACTGATGCCTGTAACCTGGGAATCAGTGTCTTCACTCAACGGAACCTGTTTATAGTACATGCAAACACAATCTTAAACACCACACCTATTTACCTGAGGCAGATGAAGATGATGATGCTGTTGGCTCATATGGCTGGCTGCAGACGATGAGCTGCTAATGGATGGACGGATCCGAGGCTGTAGAAAATTGTGCACTCTTTAGCCTTGTGAAAAATGTAGCACTTAAGCAGACGCTTCCTCAAATTTGCATCATTCCCGCTGCAGGCTGTGTAATTTACTTTGCAGCAGGTGTAATCTTCATCAGATTTTAGATATTGGAGCCCCTCTCCTAAATGTTTTCTGTTAGCCATGCTTTGTTTACTTGTAGCACTCTTGTGTATGCAATTCTGTGTTCATGGAAAACCCAGCACACTTCTGCTGTCTCTCCGTACCAATGGTGCGTTTGGGTACCGAAACATGGTACAGTTTGATATTACATGAATCAATGGAATATGGTCGGTACCAATAAAGGAAAAGAATTCAGTACTCGTCGCTAATCATGTAAATTTATGTTAATGGTTCAAATTTATGTTAATACTCCAAAATAAAAAAAGATCTACGTTCTTTGTTTATGACTGACTTTAGGCTTTCATGCGGCAAGATTACCTTTCAGTCAAAACAGTGAAAGTGAACCATAGCTCTAGATTTACGTGCAGAACAGAAGATTTCCGGGCAAGACAAACAGATGGCTGACTGTCTTTAAAATGCTTGTCATGCTTTTTTTCTTCTTTTTCTAATCCATTTTTTCCTCTTCTATGTTCTGCCTCCTGCTGCTTCTTGGGACATGTTCATCCATCTCAGCTCTCGCAGGTGCGTGATGGCCTACACTCCACACAACAGTCAAAGCAATGAAAAGATGAGCCTCCAAGAGTTTCATTGGAATGGCAGTGTTAATGTTGCATGGCCTATCAGGCTCAATATTTCATCTTTACTCTGATCAAAGTTGACTTCAGAGCAAAGTTAGCTTTGGCAATCCAGAGGTGGAGGCAATAACAGCAATACAGGATGTAAGTGTATTAGTTATGTATTATTTAATATATGTACAGCTTTTAAATCATACAAAGACAAAAAGATGCCTTTCTCTATGACTTATTGGTTTTACAAGTCTCTTCTGTAACATATCTACTTTGTATCTCAGTCTCTCAGGGAGCATGTATATATAAAACAAGTACTTCAAATCTGTAGTGACTTAACTTAATCTGTGGTATGAATAATTCATTGATAACACCCCACTGATCCGTCTGCTTTAGTGCTGGACCAAAGTCGTATTTTCCTCCTCTGCAAACGAAGAGATTATTCACAGGATTAGCTATGTGTTTTACTTCCACAACCATCCTCAGTGAAAAAAAAAAATAAATAAATAAACAGAAAGCTGCTGAGCTAAAAGAAAATCAACTTTAGTCCTCTGGGGAGTGCAGCCACGCTCTTCATATGAATAATAAAAGCTCTTTCTGCAGTGCAGGGTTGTAACATTAAGAGTTCAAGTTTAGGTTTTATGCAAGAAAGAGAAAAGAGATAATTCATCCGCTGGGTTTCAAAACACATTGAGCAAATATGTAGCCCAAATACAGCTGTGGTCAGAAGTTTGCATCCATCCATCATGAACTTAAATGTCATATGACTGCAGGGCTTCTAATCCAGCATTTATTTTTAACTTTCTATTGTGAAGTAAATATAGTAAAAACAACTTAAATTGATTTTAAAAGCAGAATTATTTCTAAAAATTTTGATTGGGTTTCTTTGTTCCAAAAAGGATTGGAATTAATAACTGTGAATATTCATTAGAAGATGTATCTTGACTGTAGATCTTATTGTGTCAAGTTTTCCAGGTTTATTTGGGTGGGTTGGTTTCATGGTAAAGTGTTTTTTGGGAAAACCTATCAAGCAGCCTGATTTATCCACTCCAAAACCAGAACCAACATCTTGATTAATCTGTTCATTGTTTTTTCTTCTTGCTCTTGTTACTATAATGTACTCACTGAACACTTTCGAGAATGACAGAAATTTGTAGGATCAACTTTGACAATCCATTTAACCCCTGGAGAAAATATAGATTGAAATAACTCAAATCAGTAGTTGGATAAACCTTTGGTTTAGTTTGATACGTATGAATATTCTGATGAGATTTTAATGATTCAATGACATTAAGCCATAGAAAAGCTGACTATGTTTAAAAGATGAGCCACTGATTAACAATCAACCAGTGTACACGAACTAAACCACTGAAAGTAAGAAAGGCTGCTCAGACAGACAGCCAGAGTCAGGCCAGTAGCTCGTTGACAGATTTAAAGTGTGGTTTGTCCACAGTTTGCAAAGGAAAATGTAGTCATATATTCCTGGGGTGTGTGTACTCCTATGCATTTATAAACATCATTTAAAGCTACGTTTCCACTTTCATATAATAATAAAAATAGTTACACACTTTCCCTGTCCAATGAACTTAAACTTGTGCATCCAACTGTGGTTTTTAAGATTAATTGCAGCTCCGTGTTTATATATATATATATAATTTATATATTTATTTATATATTACGGGTTAATATAGGTAATTTCCAATAAATTCATCTTTTGATTTCAGTATCAAATTATAAGTTTTCCCCATACAATTTTGGCCTACAAATTTGGTCCCATTTTGACGTCTTCTGCTGAAGTGCTTTCAATGTAAATTCTCATCAGACCCCGGAGCTGCAGTGTGACATTGTTACATGCATGATTTTTATTCACACAAACACCAGATGAAGCCAAGGAACTAGAATCAGCACAACAATTATTTCCTGTTGAGTCCAATCAAACCTGCAAGGCTATATGAAGAACAAACAGCTGGGTTGCACACATGGCTACTTGTTCTGCTTGGGGCTTGTTTACAGGAGCCCAGATGGGACATGTGCTGTGCCAGCAGAGTGAGCCCACTCCTGTGTTGCTCTCCTGCTTTCTTGGTACAATATTAAAGACCTAAAGCACAGTGTAAGACAAATAAATGATAAAAGAATCTTTTTTTATTATATTTTGAATTTAACATTCCAAATCGATCTCTTTTCTACATTGTTATTTTTCCTATATTCTTGTTGATGTTTCCCAGAATGTGTGGAACTGCATTAAAGTGAAAAACTTTACTGTCCATAGTTTGCTTTTTAAATCAAAAGGCTCATCTTTACAGGGCCTTGCAAAGTTATTGACATCATTTGAACATTTTCACATTACAACTTATTATTTGGCAATTTAACATCTACAAGTGTTGAATATGTTTTTGTCTCCAGATTTTACTTGCGTTCTGACTTTATTGTCATTATGGTTTAAATGGGCTGAATATTTATTCTAAATAATCTATGGAATAAATGTATTGATATTATAATTGATATATAATATTAAAATCTTGTCAAATGAAAAAAAATCTTGGTAATTTTTTGCTCAGTGGTCTTTTAAAGAAAATAAAATAATGTATGTGGTTGTGATGGAACAATAATTGAAAACAAATCAAGGATTATGACTAACTGACACTTTATACTACAGGCACCTTTATATGTTTTTGTGGAAGCTTTACCCTTTGCAACTCATTGTAGGGTTGAGTTCTGCTGCTTATTTCATGCTACCAACAGAGCTGGTGTCATAAGAATAACGTTTCGTTTTATCAACCTCTTGTTGTGCCGTAGGAGCTGTCAGAGGAGCGTCACTCTCCACCGCTGCTGACAGTTAACGGACCCGGAGAGGAAAAGCTGTTTCGCAGCAGGAGCGCAGAAGTGGAGCTGACTGTTGAGAAGGAACGGGTTAAAAAGATGCTGTCTGAAGGGTAATAAAAACCTTTATTTACAGCTCTGGCAAGTTTTGAACCAAAACTGAGAATTATCTGTAATTTGAGATATTTATTTTTGTTTTAGTGTGCTGGGGAGAAATATTTGGACACTTAAAAGATTTCTTCTGATTTTGTTTTCCTTTGTTTTCTCAGATATAACATTTTCCAATCCTAAAACTTATTTCAGCGTCCTATAAAGAGTCTTTAAATAAATACAAAAAGCCTTATTTTGAAGCATAGATTTTATTTGTTGGGGGAAATGGGTTTTCCAAACCAAGCTTTTGTAAAAAATCATAACTCATCTGTTAAGTCATGAATTATCAATAAATCACATACCCATCTGAAAACATGAAGTATGTTGGAGGTTTCAACTGGTTAAAAGAGAGTTTTTTGCATTCTTGGTGTGAGGGGTTCTGCAATGTTACAGTAGACTTTCCATCTCTGTTTTTTTTTATCTGTAATATGAAGCGTCGCAGTGGAAGAGCTTGAGGAAAACAACAAAATTTGACTGAATTAACTAAACTTATCTAAAAAATTTTTACACTATTTTTAGGTAGTAACATCACTAATACTAGCTGACATGGTAAAGTAAATACAACTTGCCTGCAACATATTAATAAAAAGCTCAGTCCATAACTGATCTGTAGTCCTCCAAGTGTAACGTAAACATGACATTAGCTTAAAATCGCCTGGTTAGCTCCTTCCAGTAAACAGAAACACGTCTTTGGTTTTTTCTTTTTAGATTTTAATAGTTTGCTCAAAATTCGGATGAAGACATAGCTGCTGTACGAGGAATGTATCACGCAATGTAAAATGGACTCGATGCAATCAGCTGTTTTCCGTTACTGTCATGATGCGGTTGTTTGGTGGGTGGTGAGGCAGAGGCGGAACCAGGTTGTAGTGGAAATCAAGAGGTTTTAATAAACACAGAG